>JANWGL010002438.1:0-12103 GCA_025200755.1 Ceratobasidium sp. C01 | reverse complement strand
CATGTGGGCTCCCCCTGACGTACGGGGTGACCTCCTGCGTCCTCAAAATACCGCTGTCATCTCTCCGCGCGGCTCAACCAAAGTCGATTTTACCGGTGCCCAGATTGGCGAGTCTTGGGCCCATTGTTATCGGCATGCATAGTATCGAAGTGCAGTAACTCCTCATACGTAAATTTCCCGGCTTGCAATCTGTCTAATCGATGCCTTGAGCGGCGCTATTTTACGCACCCTGTAATATTGTATCCTTTTTTCCATTTATATGTTGGGTGGCTTTGGCAAACGGACCTGGGTATAGGAGCTCTCGCATACATACTATTCTGCGTCCCACTCACCATCTTTCACACATGTACGATGTTAGGTGAGCGTAACACAGGCAACACATATCACACAAACTCAGGAGGTAACAGCTTAGCTGCTGCCGATTAAAGGGAGCGCGCCAGCCTCAAGGCAACAAAATTCAAAACCTAGTATGCATACAATACTCTAGAATTTTCGACGCAAGCTACTCATTCGGTGGGGGCATGTACATAATTTTCAGCATCATTTTCAGCAACAAAGGATCAATAAGAAGTAAATAGTCACACAGCGAAAGCACGGCCCAATAGTCAGAAGCCACCTTAAAATCTGGCATAATGAGGGCGAGGTCACCTTAGTGGTGTACTCGTCTGGCTGTACCCAGGTCTTTCAACGACACAATACGGATATGGGATGCCGGCACTGGCAAGATGAATCAGGGTCACGCAGCAACGGCCTGTTAAGATTGTAACGATGTATGCATTTCTCTTTCTTTTGTCGTTGATGTTGTGTCGGTAGCTGGCTTTCTTTTTGTATATATTTTACGTTGAATGCTCTGCGCCGATAGAATGCCGTAGTTCGAAGTGATTACGATTGAATCCAGCCAGGTCTCCTCTGCCTGAAAGGATAATACAAAGTTCATATCCTTTCAGCACATGACAATCCAGACCCTAATAGACATATCTTTGAACTGCGCAAGTTCCGTAAAAAAAAACCAACCTTGGGAAAGGCGAGTGTACTCTTGTCCAAACGTACTTAGCTCGTAACCGCACCTTCCAAGCGGAATTAGAAACGAAGTACTGTACGGCTGCGTAAGTGCTAACTTATTCGCTTGTCCCTTTGCCACGCACATTGTCCCTTGCGTTTAACCCCTAAACCAAAATAGCTACAACCATATCTTCATTTCAAGCGCATACAACCACAATCCCGTGAAACTAACGCAAGGCGCGCACCCACTCCAACGCGCGTTCAAGCATCTCCTATCCCGCAGAACCCCCGCCTCTTCCCTAAGCAGCAGCTTTTGGGGCCTAATTCCCCGCTCCACCCTTCTTGCGCCCCGTAAACCCAGCAGACCCAGGCGTTGGACCTTTTGCCCACATACTATTCTGGGACCCACTCACCCTCCTTCCTTCGTGCACAACAGCAGGCGGGGGTAACACCAAAGGCACATGCCCCACAGGCTCGGCAGTCAAAGCCGTAGCTCCAGGCGACGACGGATAGCACACCAACCCAGAAACAGGAGTGTTCGAATATCCAGTGGGCATACCAGGCTGTGGAGGTCTCGGCACCGAATATTTGGTTGGCAGGGACGAGTACACAGTTTTGCTCCCCATCCCGGCTCCGGTGTTCTGACGAGAAGCAAACAGTCGCGCGGCGAAAACCCGATCCGCCGCATAGTCGGCGACCGGTTTGTAGTCCGGCATAAAAGGGAGCGCGACGGGATTGGGCGTCACGCTGGACCTAGGAAGTATCTTGTATGCCCAGATGCTTGATCCGAGTGTCTCCGGGCCAGGTGGCTCCTCTTCGGGTTCACTGGTCGGAGTTGGACAAGCGTTGGAGACTGCATCAGGGGAGGCGCCATAGTGAAAAACGAAATCCAGGTCCAAAGGCGGTAGCGTAGCTCCATAGTCCTCTTCATGCAGAGGTAAACTAAACTATATTAACGGGGTGGATCACAACTGACAGCCGGGTAATTAACGATCCTTTCCATGTTCCCTGCGCTGAACCCTGCCCAAGAACAGCGCGGATAATTTGCTGTCACATCCAATCAAAACTTGTGCGCACTTGAACCGCTCAATCTCATACCCTAAAACTAGAAAATCCTTAAACGTCGGCAATCGCATTAAAGAGGAACTTACTGACCGCTTCATCGATCTCTCGGGAACTCCGCCCTCGAAGAACTTGAGTCCAATTCTAGATTAAGTTGTGTGTACTTTAGGCATTCGTCCCTATCCTTGAACGAATGCGTATAGTCCCTGAATCAAACCGGTAAGCCAACGGTCACATTTGCGAGTGGGGGGAGGAATGCAGACAAGTACCACGGGCGATAAATACCTGCTTCTGCGCCGATAAGTTGGACTCAACACGCTATCCAACGAGGAAGCTCGTCCGCTAATGATGAGAACGGGGAAGCTCCAGACGAAATCACTTGAATAACGTTAGGCAATCTATCAAACGCGGTGCGCCACGTTTAGCCCTCGTCAGAAGACAATCACGCTGCTTTAGAAAAAGACGTCGCGTTGGTGCCCATTGAGATCAAGACGAGAAAATAACTATGCCTTGCGGTCCGAATGAACCATAGTGCGCGTCTAAATACGAGGGCACGCCCCCACCTAGCCGCGCAAGACCTAAAGCTTCCACCCCGCTCATACTCCCTGTATGCATAGTTGCTGGACTTGAATTATACCGTGCTGGTCCCTTCACATTGACTAATATGGGGACGGTAGTAATCGTGAAGACCTGCTTGACTTAAATTGAGCGTGGGGACTGTGAGAACGCACCATTCTTGGCGTGTTTCTCAAACGATTGTGGGCATGTACCGTTGGGGATTAGACATGAGCCGGGACGGGCACAGTATTGTGGAAGGTGTCGTCAATAGCAACCTGCTGGAGTGCGACCCCGAATGAGCAATGTGAGTTGGGAGCTGTTACCTCCGGGAGAGGATAGCGGGCGATGTTGGGCTGTTTGGGGCAGAGTCGTAGAGCGGGACCAGATGTTTTTGGTTGTTTCCCTTGAAGGAACATTCAGTGAGGCTACACCTCTGTGCGTTAGAAGTCGCATTAAGGTGGTGGTTAAGAACCAAGGGATGTAGGTCGATCGATTCTACTCTGAGATGAATCAGTGATCGACTCCCCGATGTCACTCCGGGAACACGCGCGACTTTGATCGAGGGAGTCAAAGTGATCGGGACCTGAAAAAATGGAACTATGACGACGTACCTACGCAACCGCAAGAGTACGCGGTTGAATCCCGTCCGGTGGCAACTTTCGAAGGAAGTTTGTCGTCAATGCACACGTTTAATCTGGAACATGTACACATATCAGACGAGCAGGTTCTACACCTGCGATAAACGTTACGCACCAGCTCCGGTGATTAATACGTCCATTCCAGGCTCACCGGACAGGTGGGACGTATTCACCAGGTGTTCAGCTGCGTGTAACAGTGGTTTAACGCCCAGAACGTTTGACTTGGCTGGTTTGAGCGAACAGGTGAAACCCAGTCTCGCGTCAAACGCACGGCGTAACGTTGATTCGGCGCTGAAAGTGAGAGGAAGATATAAGTAAATTGACGGAGGTAAGCGGTGCGACTCAAACAAGGCTCACTCTTGGTGATTACGGGCTTGAACCAAGCCGAAAAACCTTACCCTACTCTCGGGAAGAGGCGTTTTGGAGCAGAATCCGGCAACTCCTCCAGAGGATCCTCGACCTCGACCTCGACCTCGACCTCGACCTCGACCTCGACCTCGCGCGAAAATAGACTCGAAGAAACGACCGGCGTTCTTCGACTTTGCGCTACCTAAAACGGAAACCTTAGTAGATCGCCATGTAAGTAGACCAATAGACGCACCAGATACATCAGTCCGTTCAGGGAGAGGAATGAGTGTAGACGTGCAGGTGCAGGTGCTGGTGGACTTGAAAAGGGATTGAGCAAGCTCGAAGTAATAACGACGTCGGTTACCCATGGAAGTGTTTGTAGTGACCATTTTAGACGCGTGGGCTAGTTTCGTTCCAATCTCCGAGATAACACTTGATAGCCAAAGAGGACGCACGAAGGAGACGGCCTCCTCACGGCGAATCAATCCTGTGCTAGGATAAAAGTCTACAACAAAAGAAGCACGAGCGTAAGTTGCTGAGGAAACATTAGAGCGAAGAGGATTACATACTGTACCTCAAGCTCCCGGTGGGCTGCGATCGAAGTCAACGTGATTGGGAGAGCAAGAATCGCTGTGGCCCTCTCCACCGATCAAAGAGTGGAGAAGAGCTTTGGAATACTCATAGGGAGCGAGCTGTACATCTCTGCTGTGCCTCTACTCCAGAGTATTTTGATAGGGCAAGTGGCGATCCTCCGTCACCTAGGATTGCTTGACTGCGTATCATCGCAGAATCCAGGTCGTTCGAATAAGACTCGCCGCCAGGTATTTCATATTGGGTAACCAAGAGGCCACGGTCATCAGGATCTGGGGAAGTACCATGAAAAGCTTGAGTCAATGGCCACATCAAGTTGTGTGTATTGCCTCACGCTTGTATTCACCCCTGCGCGCCTCGAACAAATGTGTATAGACTTTTAATAAGAGGCTATAAGTCAAAGGTACGGTTTCTAAGTGGGGTTCGATGAACGTACAAGCATCATCAACGACGAAGACTCGCCCTCGTGTCGAGTACCTGGACCTAATGGGTCACTGGGTAATACAGATTGTCCACTGGTGAAACAACTTGGGGGACTCGATGGGGAATGGCTATTATGGAAAACTAATCGAACGTAGCGGGGCCAAGTTCAGTGTGCTTCCTGCGAGATAGCCACGCAACTCTAGATCAAGATACTAGGTCACTACCTGCCAAAATCACGACCACGTAGCCACATACCATATGACTGGAATGAATCGCACGACACTTCTGGCCAAGCGGGAAATCACTGCTGGGAATCGTGTTGACCATGCCTAGTTTAAACGGAGCCTACAACAAAATATCAATACGTGAACATGATAACAGAACATGTCGAGTCTCACCTGTGCGTTCTCCTTGCGTCTCCCACCTCATCTACGATTGCGTCTACAAATAAGCCTCATGGCGTCTAACAACATACGCCACCCTTCGATCTCTTTGTTCTCCACACGGCGCGCAGGTTGCGCTAGTCTCGTAGCTCCTAATGCGCCAAACATCCTCAGAAACAAGAATTTGAGGCATAAGTTCCGTGATAGCAATTCATTCACATCCGTTGATAGGAAAGTGTGGGCAGGCACGTTAGGCTGCTGGACCCCGAACGAACATAGGAGCTAGGAAAACTGCCATTCTCGGTGCGTTCCTCGAACACACGTAGACAGACACGTTCAGTCCTAGACTAGTGCTGGGGGCGTGGTTGTCTCGCAGAAGACATCTTCTGTTGCGCCAGGGAGCAGCGTGGTCTCGAACAGATAGAGTGCCGAGGGGTTGTTGAGTCTGGGAGATGGTCGGAGAGGTGATCCCAGTGCCATCCGAGGTGGGGTCGGAGGAGCCGATCATGCGCATTCTTCGAAGAGACGTTTGACGAGGGTGTAACTCTGTGTGTTCGGGATCGCATGGGTGGAGGTTGATCAAATATCAATCGTCGACACGTGGTGAACCCTTGGCGGTCAACTCAAAACGTGGGCAACTTTGATCGAGCTCGGTACGACGCAGAGGGATACTAAAAATAGGACCCATAACGATGAGTCGAGCCTGCGAAACCTCAGTCGTCGATCAATTCCACGTCATCGTAAGCATCATCGGCAACTCACGGTTCTCTTGGCGCTGAGCTCCCCTCGGTTCGAATATCAGACACTGGCGGGGTGAACAAATCTCGGGTGCTCCCCTGGGTGCAACCCGTGTGAGTTAGTCGGACACTCACATGGAACTCGTGCCGGTGATGAGCAGGTATCGAATGACGCTTGTGATTCCCCAGGTATCCGGCACTTAGGCAAGCCAAACTTGCCCCGTCGTGCGCGCGTTGACGGGAGGCGTTGGAGCACAAGCGGGATAACTGGTAGTTGCGGAAAACATTTTTATTATTGTGTATCATCGCTGGGCTGCTTCCTAAGTCATTTAATCTGCATATTCCAAACACTCTATTGTCCGTATACCACTTGTCCAACTCGCATACACCCTCTACCAGAACAGCAAACCCTGCCTATCTATGATCTCGCACAACAATAATGCGACACGTCCAACACCTCCCAACCCTTCGTATAGGTGTCCGCCGAATCATTGGGGTGTTGGGGGGGTGAAGATAGTGTTTACGATGTCCTTACCTTGGACTAATGTGTCCACAGTCACGAAGGATGTTGATATAGTCTCCGACAGGTTTCGTCAACAAGCTCATGACAATAAAAAGAGGAAGGTGATATGGGGATTTGGACTAACCTGACCATAACAGTCTCGAATGTGGTGGCTACTGCGTCTTTTGGCATCTACTGCTCACAAAGCCCGACAGCTTCCTGAGCTCATCTGCTAGGGCCTGCAAACGCGCCGTCTGAACCAGTTTCTTGTCATTTCTGAAATAGATACAAATTGCGAAAGGGGTGTCGGACAGGGCCAAGTCCTAGATATCGCGGGAACGTGTGTCGGCGGAGCGAACGATATTCTGGAGGATGAAGCGCTAGAACCATTTCAGTCGCCAAAAGAATAAGTACTTACAGGACGGATGGGAATGGGCACCGCACACCAACTTGTAGAGTAATAGGTTTGGGTGCTGGCGTTTGGCGAGTCTCATCGATGGTCTTGGAAGATGCCTAGTAAGTCTCAATTCTCACCCACCCTCGCCATTTGGCCAGAATTTGTATTTCACGATCTCCCCTCAAAACTCACCCACTGAAATTTCCCGGCATATTGATGAAAACCGTATCCATACTTCCTGTGTTGAGCCTCGCCCAAGAACAGCGCAGATACGTCGCAGTCGAGCGTGATCGAGGCTTGTGCGTAGTTGAACTATCTAGCCGCTTATTAATTATACTAGGGCCATAAATGTATACCCTATCTTCAAAACGGAAGGAACCTACGGTCCCCTGGAGCTCCGGAGAAGTCCAACAGCAAAGAACTTAACTCAATGTGTAGATCAAGGCATGCGTATCTCTTCCATCCATGAGACTGCCTGGAGCGAATGTGTGTGGCCTCTAAATAAGCGAGTTTCAGTCGATTATCTTATTTCCGAGTGGGATTAGGAGACGTACGGACAACTACGGAGGAGGACCCGCCGTCGACCGGGAACTTGGACGCAACATGCTGGCTAATGTTGCAAATCGACTAGTAGTCATATGACCTGGGGAACTCTAGGCGAAATGACGTGAATAATTGTTAAAAAAAAACTATAAACACGGTACGCCACATTTAATCTCCTTAGAGAGGGACCTTAATGCTACTCTAAATAAAGATACTACATTAGTACCTGTCGAAATTAGAGCAAGAAAATACCCATACCTCGTTGCCGAACTGAACCATGGCACGCGCTCGAATGCGGGCCCACCTCTAACCGCTCCAAGCCTAAGAGCGTCCGTCTCGCTCAGGCCCTTCGGATGCTCAATCATAGGATATGAATCAGGAAACGCCATCTCTTTCGCGTCCGTAGATAGAGTGGCCCCGGTAGGCGCAATAGGACGCTCAAACTCAATCGGGTGAGGGCGGGGATTAGGGGAACTCATTGTTCTTCGTGCGTATTTCGAACGCTAGTGGTCAAGTGCTGTTAAGGCTTGGGCAAGAACCGGGGACGCGTATCGTGTCGCGGAGGGTGCCGTCGTTCGCGGCTTGCCGCTGTGTGACTTCGGATGGGGAGCGTGTGGTGAGGGCTGTTACGTCAAGGAGAATATAGCGGGAGATCTGGGGCTGTCTGGGGTGGGGTTGTAGAACGCGACCATGTACCTTTAGATTTTTCTTCCATGGAGACGTTCGGGGAGGCTGTAACTCTTTGTGTCGGAAATCGTGTTAGGGTGGTGGTGGTGGTCGAGAAATAAATGGATCAATTGGTTGATCAAATCTGGTTTGAGATGAACTTGTGATGAACCCTCCGATGCCGTATGCGACTTTGATCGAGGGAGCTGGGGAGATCGGGACCCGAAAGAATGAAACCATGACGAGGCAGTCGATTGCCGCCGGCTTGACCAGCGGCAACGTTCGAGGGACGTTGGTCGCTATTGCACACGTTCACTCGGAAGTAACCAAGGCATGCGCAAATATTACACCAGTAGGACCTGTGCTCGTGTCAGTCTCAACTGCAGTTTTGGAAAGAGTCACACCCACCAGCTCCGCTAATGAGTGCATCTGCTCTTGACGCTACGCGCAGCTGCGTTGCATTTACTGAGAGCTACCAGAGATTCGATTCTGGTAGGCGTTGTAACAAGAGCCCGATTCTCAGATAACTTGATTCGGCGGGTATAGGACGAACAGGTGAATTCTAGTTTCGTATCAAACGTTGCGGAACGTTAATTCAGCACTATAGCTGAAGAGATAAGAAGTTAATCAACAGAGAGCGAGCGCGACTCGGGCAGGGCTCACCCAAACACTTCCAAAGCCATGCGCGCGACTGAAAGAGTAAACTATGCCCTTACAATAGAATATATTCACACTTGATAGCCTAACAATATGAGCCCTCGTGTCCCCAGTTCATGTGCTGAGCCTGGCCGAAGTTTGCGATCGAATTCGAGTAGGTCCTGCGCATATGTCGAGTTGATATTGTGAAAACGACGAGGGTAAGTATTGAACTCCGCGTAAAGACAAAGCGAAAGGGAGCGAAAGGGACGTATAGCTTCAAGGAGCTCTGGGGAATGCTCATCGTAAGACCTTGAGTCACCGTCCAACTCAAGTTGTGCGTAGTGTTCCATGTTGGTGTTTGCCTCAGATCCTCTGAGGCGGATGCCTGTAGACTTGGGTCTAAGGTCGTGGGTCGGGTACACAGTTCGCGAGTAGGATTGGGGGCAGGGGGAGAGGGTGAAAGCGTCGCCAGCGGTGAGGACTTGCTTCCGCGCTGAACTCGAACACAACCGTCCGGTTATATGGATCAATCAGTGGCGGGAGGTTTAGGGAACCTAGGACGGGAGGACTTGGACGATCGTTGGGGAACCTTTCGACCACAGTGAAGCCGGGTTGGATATGCAATCTGGTTCGAATGCGCGACTGCACCCCGAACAGGTCGCCCTAGTCCCATAGCTCCTGTCCCGCTCAACCTCTTCTGGAAAGAAGTGAGGTATAAATCACGCGATGCCAATCCGTTCGCATGTGTCGATAGGGAAGTGCGCGCCCGCTGGGCGGACTGATCGATTTTGAACGAACGTGAAATCAGGAAAACAGCCGTTCTTGGCCCGTCGCTCGAATACACATAGACAGATGCTGTGCGAACCTAAACTAGAGCCAAGGGTAGGGATCGCATCGCGAAAGATAAGTTCGGTCGCGCCTTGGTGCAATGTGATGTTGAATAGGTAGCGTGCCGAAGGGCTGTCACAGCTGAGAGGCAGGCGGAGAGGGCGATGTCAGAGCCGTCTAAGACGGAGTCGAAAAAGGTGACCATGCACATTTGATTGTTTCCTTTGAAGAGACGCTCGACGAGAGCGTAAGTAATTCTGTGGGTTGGTGGTCGCGTGAGTGGTGCAGGTTGATCAAAATTGATCGACGGCAGCACGTGGTGAACCCTTGGTCGTCAACTCAAAATGCGCGCGACTTTGATCGACCGCATCATGACGCAGGGTATACTAAAAATAGTATCTATAATGACGAGCCGAGCGCCGAATCTGCAATGATGAGCTGAAATGTGCGTAGGAAGTCGATCCCCGATTGGGACAGTGCGGCTGCTTAAGTAGAAACGGAGCATGCGTCTCCCCGTGTTCCTCTGACGGCTGACCTTCTCGCGAACTGATATTCTCTTTGGTTGATGCTCTGGACGCACTCCTAGATATGGTGATGGTCGAACGGTACGCCCCACTCTCCGGTGGTGACGCATACATCTCACTTTTCGTTGGACGGCGTCCTTCGGGTGAGCTGCTTATTTCAATTTTGGTACCTGTTCTCGTCAGATATCCCACTCCGGTTGGGGTTTGAAACAGCGGCTTCAACGAGCTCAGGCTTCGGACATTCTTTGAAACGTGGCGAAAAGCATAGCTTGCTAACGCACGACGTATGCCAACAAACAGAAGACCTGTGTTTATCGAATCCGTGCCATACTTGCTCTATCCTCATGTGAAGTTAGTAATGTCTCCTCTTGCCGATCAATTGTTTTATTGTTTCCTTCGGGCACTTATAAAACAATCATTCTGATTGACTTCGCCTACCATCCCCTTTACTAGACCTCGTCGGATAGATGTTTCTAATATCTGCTCACGAGTCTCATATCACTCATACCTCGCGTATGAATTCGATGGAATAGCTTAGGCTCGAAGTTTGGAGGATTTTTAAAATTGTGTACCAGATGCCTTCATGTTAGACCTTTCATGGCTACTTCAAGCGTTTGGGAAATCGGTGTAGGCGTAGCGGCCTAATATCCACCACCCCTTGAGCTGCAATCTGCGACAATACCCCTTCAGGATTTATCAACCGAAGCTTTCTAGTGGTCGAATTCGCTGAATAGCGTTTTCGCGGCCTCAAAAAACTGAGACAATAATTGCATTTGGATGGGAAGGCGGACGTTCAAATCCTCTAGTGTCATTGGTAACTTCTGGGGCGGACGTTTATATAAAAGTTAGTATCTCTAGATAGCTTGCAGTGAATGGCGCTTAAGATAACGACAAAAACATATCCGTGGCTGTGTTAGACGCAGGCCAATCAATTATCTGGATTTGATCTTGATCCTGCTTGTTGCCTCGTTGCGCTTGTCACTCAAAGCTATATACATGTATCTCCCCTCTTCTCATTCGCACACTACCTCGATACATGCCTCTCCCCGCCAAGATTAAACGAGGAGTTCGTAGCGTGAAGGAGTTCCTTCGCATCCCGTCTCGTGGTGGCACGCCTGAGCGGGCACGTTCCCCTTCGATAAACAGTCATGGTCAGAGCGACAACCCTGGACCCGTTGCGACAAACACGGTTTCATCATCACCTGGTCCGAGCAATCTCGCCGCGCCTAGAACCGAGGAGCGGAGCGCAAAATCGACGGCTTGGGCTGCGCTAAGGACGTCTGTTGAGGTGTTGCACGAAAGCGCCAATGTGTTTGGACCACTCAAGTCTGCGATTGGAGGAATCAAACAATGCATTGAGATCTTCGAGGTGTGTACATCAACCAAATATGCCTACCGCCAGTGTGCCAATTTATTTGCATCTGTCCAGCGAGCAGCTGAGAGTCGCAAGGACTATGAAACACTTGCGACCGACCTTGACTCTATTTGTCGGGATCTCACTGGGTACCTTGGTGGATCCACGCCCCCCAGAATGACGTCTAGTATCGAAAACTTGTCTAAGTAAGTGAAACATGGATGGTAGAACATCATACTGATATTTTGACGAAGGGGGATTGACCGGGAGATTATATTTGTGTTGGGAAAGCAACAGAGAAACCCGGCAGAGCGAGTTGCTGAGGCGATGGTCGATGCGGCGGAGGTAGTGGAGTGTTACTCTCGGATCCAAAGGCTTCTGGAGCGTCTCGTGGTAAGCAATATACCCCAAGATATTCACCTCAACTGAGGCTTGTTCAGCGTAACGCAAATATGGAGACGTGGAAAATTGTCGACCAACAAGCAATGGTATGTGACGAGTGGTTCAGGAGGCAGTGGCTTACGAGACTGGATGTTTGGTCAGGACATTCGTTTGGGGAAGCTCCCGAACTCTCCAGCAGCCAAGTACCGTTCGGCGGAGTCGGCCACTCTACGCAACGAGGGGTGTGCAGAAAACACACGCGTCGAGGTCTTGAAGGAATTGCGCAGCTGGGCCGACGACAAACAGGGCAAGAAGATATACTGGCTGAACGGCATGGCTGGCACTGGCAAGACTACGATCACAAACAGTATCTGTGCTCAACTGAGAACTAATAGCACGTTGGCCGCGAGTTTCTTCTGCTCGCGACAGCTACCGACTTGTAAAGACGTCAACCGAATCTTTCCATCTATCTCGTATCAACTGGCGCAGTTTTCCCTTCCCTTCCAGCTAGGGGTCTCGGCGGATCG
>JANWGL010002434.1:0-25226 GCA_025200755.1 Ceratobasidium sp. C01 | reverse complement strand
AAGAAGAAGAAACACTCCCACCCGTTTCTGCGCCTCGCGTTTCTCCCAGCCCGTCTGACATGGGCCACCGTTCGAATCTCGTTCCTAGTCACATTTTGGTCCATCCGCGCGACGCACCGGTTCAACAAACGTCGGAAACAACGCAAACGAGCCAAGAAACAGCGCAAGAGACAGATCCAGCTCGACTTGGAGCGAGACGCGCGGCTTTGGCGCCAACTCCAGCGTCAGAATCAACCCAAACCTCCTCGACGGGGGCTCAAGTTCTGGAAGAAACCTCCACCGCCACCGCCGCCGCCTCCGCCACCACCCCCGTCGTTGCTCAGTCCGCAGAGGTGGAGCATGTTGAGCCTGAGTTCGGCCAGCAGCATTTTGAGTCACTACAGTCACGCGCCGCCGCCGCCTCCGCCTCCTCCGCCGCCGCCACCAGTGCCGAGCCGACCCCCGTCGTTACTCAGCCCGCAACGGTGGAGCATGCTGAGCCATCGGAGCCACGACCACTCCCACCATTGAGTGGAAGTGGGAGTGGGGTAGGCGGGACGGGGGCTCGGGTGCCGCGGGCGCTTCCGCTTGGGACGACGATGATCGTGCAGGGATTGGTTCAGACCATCGAGGTGCAGAGGGCTGCTAGAAGTGGGATGACCCGAAGTGGCAGTAGGTCGGGTGGAGGTGCGGGAAGAACTGGGCCTTTGTCTACTGGAACGACAGGAGGTGCGACGGAGGAAAGATTGGCGACAAATGCGAGAACGGAGGCAGAGGCGGGACCATCGACCGGGGAATCTACGGAGGTTAAGGGAGACTCGAATATCCCTGAGGCTATCGATACGAAAACGTCTACGTCGGGCGCAGGGTCGCCCACAGAGGCAACTACGCCCGACGCACCGAGCACGGAGCTATCGGTCCAAGAGGCGGAAGTATCTACCCCCAAGGCGGAAAAATCTACGGCTACTAATTCTGCGCCCGTGCCGTCGGTACCGACGCCGATCGACTCTCCTCAAACTCTGACGTCGGTTCCTGAAGCATCAACGTCATCCACTCCTATATCTTCCACTCCGCCTATTACTACCAATGCTACCCCTTCCCCCTCTGTTCCTCCCCCGACTACTACTACCCCTACTCCTGCTGCAACGAACACAACTACAACTGCAAACCCCTCAGCTCCGCCATCAAGCACAGATGTTCTCGGTCTTCTCCTCAGGTTCGCCCCCTCCTCTCCTCTTACATTCTCTGCTAATTCTATTATTGTTAACAGTATAGCAGCTCAAGCAACAGCCGAAGCCCTAGTCCCATGGTCCGTTCCTCCACGTTCTCGAAACCTTACACAGCCTTCTAGCACAGGAGGCGAAGGACGAGAGAGGATTGCAAATGGGTTGGCTGCTGCATTTAGTGCGTTGGCTAGCGGTAATGCTGGAATGAGTACGGGCACGGGCACGGGCACGGGCACGGGCACGGGCATGGGCACGGGCATGGGCACGGGCATGGGCACGGGAACAGGAACAGGGACGAGTGCTTTGGGGGGGAATGAGAGAGAGTTGGGGACAGTTGAAGAAGATGCAGATCACAGTCCGGCGTCGTCTTCTAGTCCTTCGTCCACGCCTCCACCTGGCTCGAGTTCGACTGTTGCTCTACCTGCGCCTACGCCTACTCTTACGATACCGTCTCCGATTGCAACCCCGACTAGTGGTACTGCTCCGACACGTTCGCCTTCACTTGCGTCCCCGTCGAGGAGAGTCCCGTTCCCGAGACGATTTGCATCGCTTTCGCCTTCTGGGACTATGAGAAGCCGACCGACGAGCTCGATACTAGAAGAGGTTGGAGCCGATGTCGAGTCGAGATTGGGATCTACGAGAGAAGATTCGAGGAGATTGAGTCAAATTTTGCCGTCCACGTCCACGTCTTCTTCCCCGTCGTCTGCGCGTAGACGTGCTTCGTCGATGTTTGGGAGGTTGTTCCCGTGGAGAACGGAGCGTAGTCGTTCGCGGGCGTCTGAGAGACTCGAGACTCCGACTGAACGAGTCCTCCCGGATGTGGATCCAGTTTCACCCCCACCCCCTCCAATCGCGGCGCCACCCCCACTTCCGCCCCCACCACCCCCACCTCCTGCTCCCGCACCTTTCGTACTCTCCACCCCTCCGCCTCATCCTTCACCACCGACGACAGACGCAGAAGACCTCGTGCGGTTCTCGCATATGCTCGGGTTTACGCCCGGCGTCGTCCATCCGAGTGGGAGCTTTGAACGTTTTTTGGCGGATATGCAGGAGGAGCTAAGGGCTGCGCTTACAGAGTTCCAAGAACGGACCCGAGGACGAGGTGGGGATGGGGGTCATGGCAGGAGCAGGAGTGCTGAATTGGAGAGGCCGGTTGAGAGTTCTACTGGTGCTGAAGAGGGTCAAGGGCAAGGATCAGGAGGGGGAGGGGAGAGACCTGCGAGGTTGGACCATACGCGTCCTCATGTGCCGTCGACGGACCCGTTGCCTTTGAATTGGTGGAGGATGTTTAGGTTCCCTGCGTTGCCCGAGTCGAGTGTGGGAGTTGGGTCGGAGGGTGGAGCTTCTTCGACTAGGTCAGGTACTACAACGCCGAGCGGGACGACACCCTCTTCGGGTGGGATAACACCTGCGTCTGGGACGACGACACCTGATGAAGCGCCTCAGCCGATTCACCCTGCGATTATCATCGGCTTGCGATCTGTTTCGCGCGACCCGTTGGACGAAGTTGGGATGGCGATGGCGGCTAGGGCTGAGCCGAGGCGAGCCTCAGATGATGTCGACGTGCTTGACCGAGTGAGGAACGACCCGAGACTTGGCGCGTTGACGAGTGATCCGCGTGGTCCATTAGAAGGCGACGGGCTGCGTAGTTCGTTATCCGCCGAGACCGAGCGTAGTCCTCTTGTTGGTGAGCCTCGACGCAATTCCATGGGAGATGCGCCTCGACGACCCAGTTCGTTGGATGGGAATCGGCCGGGATCTGTTGGGAGGGCGCGTGGAGATTCGTGGGCTAGGCGGATGGGGCTTAGGAGGGGTCTTGGGAGAGACATCGAGGAGGGTGATGGTGCTACCCCTGGGGTGGATGGCGCTGCTGCGGAAGGTGGGGAGACGAGGAGGTCAAGAGACGGGACTAGGAACTATGTGATTTGGATTATTGGTGCGCATTTCCTCTATACACGGTACTTAGCCCGCTAATCAAGTTGGCACACACAGGGGGGTATTATCCATCCAACCACCCTCTCCTCGCACACCCCAACCTTTTCCTCGGTCAAGTCCACCCCGACGAACTCTGGATGCTCAACGAGTTCTTGGGACAGGTCAAACCGCCCACCGCGAGTCGGGAGGATATCGCCAAAGCTGGGTTGCGCGTAATCAAGGGCAAGGACATTTCCGAGTTTTCGAAGGATGGAGGTGTGACCGAAAATTGCACCGAGAGGGTAAGTCTGGAGTTTCAGTTAAGTTTGAGATCGTATGCTGATCGGTGGTGGTAGTGTTTGATTTGTTTAGATGACTATGCGGATGAGGTGGATTTGCGGATTATGAGTTGTAGGCATGTGTTCCACAAAGACTGCGTTGATCGGTACGTCCCGTCCAAACTCTCTATTATCTTTTACTGATCGCTCGTCGGACTATAGCTGGATGGAAACAGGCCGAAACAACTGCCCCGCATGTCGCTCCAAAGGCGTCGACACAACAACACCCCCACTACCAACAGAATCCTCCACTACACCCGTTCCACCAACTGCTTAATATGATTCAGTACATTCTCTATTCTCTAAAATCACATGTAGCAACACTGGCTTCCTGACCATACCTCACCTCATGCCTCTTTACTTCTGTGTTCTGTTTTCACTTTTGGCCGTTTCTTTTTCGTTTGTTATAATAATGCTCGTACGCGTGTTTGGAAGGCTTTTATGTGAATTCTATGTTCTTTTTTATTTGCTACTTCCTTTGGATCTCTCACTTGACGTTGATCGCCATAACATGTGGATGATGGTTCTTTCTTCGCGCTGAGATAGGCGAGCAAAGTCGTTGGTTTTCTGACACGCATTGGTATAGCTGACGCTCTCTACTCTCTACAGCCTTCCCAGTAACAGAATATATCTGTGCATGTAATCCTTGCCCATGATTGGCCGTACACGGCTGTCGTTGGCTGTACGCAGTGGGCCGAGTGGTTGTGGAGGTGGCGCGAACGGCGGGTGGTTACTGAATTTAGGCGGCATTACGAAGTTGCGCCAAGCAGAAGAATCCCGCCGCCGATCACGCATTTAGTCGGGGACCAGTCACGCTTGAGAGGGCTGCAGGAAACAACCGCACCGTACTCAAACCGTACTTGCAGTACATATTGTAAACAGTTCGGGGCCTAATTCGCTTGCCACTCAGAATAACAATACGGCTCAAAGGCGCCTGCAATGTGCCTCATGTCAACTGTCTGTCTGCTCAACCACCACAGTCTATCCAGCTCGAGTCCAACATATACACAAACTTCTTGAATAGTCGCATATTTTCTACATCTTATCATGTACCTTTACAGAAGGAAAAGATACCGACCTTCATCTAAGCGTGCTAAAGCGCCCCGAACTGACCCCGCCGAGGCTCAACAACAGGTAAGATGAATATATAAGCTAGAGCGGGATTGTTTGGAACATTGAGCTGACACATGTCCATGGCAAACGGAAGCCAGAAACAATTCTTAACAAGCTGCCCGAGGTTGACCCATATGCTCCAAGACTCGGGAAAGAGGCGCAGGTCTGGAAGACGTATGTAGAAGAGGCGGACAAGTGGGATAAAGAGCTATCCGAAGGATGGGATGGGTTAGGTTGCTATCAATTGTGTTTTGCCTGCTGCGCTAACGTTGGCGCTCTCTTGATAGGATCCTTGATGTGATCTTGAGTGAGTATCTCTCTTTGGCTTTTACGATACAAATATAAGTAACGATATATATGTAGTTTTTGTAAGTAGCTGCGAGTCGTACAATTACAAACCGCAGATAACGTGTGCCACAGGCAGCACTGTTTTCAGCAATCTCTACTGCGTAGGTTTCCATATGTTTCCCGTCTAAAGCTAGTGCCAAATCTCATATATCCCTTCCTTAGATTTGTACTCGAAAGCTCGAAGGATCTCAAGCCCGATCCCACCGAATCTTCAGCGACTACACTAATAGCGATCACCCAAATCCTGCTTGCCATGTCCAATCAATCTACCCCCACGAACATTGATATGCCGGCCGGAGAGCCCACTTTCTCCCCCTCTGCTTCGGCTGTAGCGGTCAACGTCTTGTGGTTCCTGTCTCTCATCCTCAGTGTCACTGTCGCGCTTATGGCTATACTAGCGAAGGAGTGGTGCCGCTCGTTTATGGCTGGCCGGACCGGGCCGATGCACAAACAGACTCGGGAACGCCAGCTGCGACTAGAAGGACTGGAACGATGGAAAATGGAAGGAATCATTACGGCGTTGTCGCCGCTGATGCATCTTTCTCTTTGTAAGTCCATCCAATGCTAATTAATACGGTGTTGGCGCTGACCAGGCGTTTCAGTTCTGTTTGCGGCAGGACTGTGTGTCTACCTGTGGAATATCCATACTGGCGTCGCCATACCCGTTATCCTCATATCTGCGGTTGCAGCTATGCTCTACCTCTTAGTGATCACTTTGCCATTTATCCACGATTATTGCCCATACGAGACCGCTCTTTGCAAGCTGCTCAAGCGAGCTTGGGTGCAAGCGTGGGCCAAGCCGGGAAGCTCGCAGAACTCGTCCGCGGACCTAAACCGAGATGTGCCAATGGACCCCGTCACTAGTCATTGTATCAGCTGGCTGATCTCGAACTGCGAGAACCCAAAGGCCGTGGATGTGGCACTACAGTCTATCACCGGCGCTGATCATAATCTTCCCTGCGGTCCATTGTGGGAATGCAATGCGGCAGCCGCGATTGCTCTACGGATCGAAGACAATTTTGCTGCTCACCAGCTCTCGGTGAATCGGGATCTCGATCAGCTTGGGAAGCTGAACCCGGAGCGATACAACTCGGTCGTACTCTACGCTCGCTCTTTAAGCGTCCTTCTTACTCACGCTAAATATCGCGATGAACTGTACGACCTATACTGGAGGGATCTGTCGGAATACTTCGATCGATTCTCTGGCCTCTTCAGTAGGTAAGGCATCATGTTATGTCATCCTTCGCTGCGGCTTTAACATCGATGGTTTCTTCAATCCTTATCTGCGCTCTACCGTTCAGCCTCAAACAGACTAGTTCAATTCCGATCTCGGCAGTTGGGGTGACTGAATTTACACCATACTATCATTCATATGATGATACTCTAGAATTCCAAACCCTATCCGGCCATATACTCAATGTCCAGAAGAACCGTGTCAACCTAGCTAGCCATGATCGTTTGCTTTCGGACCTATACCTTTGTCTGTCCTGCAGAGTCTCCACATTCATCCGACACGATCCCCACGATTTTCCCGCCAGTTTAGGTGCTTATACTTTCAAAAATACTCTGAAATCACTCTCCCATACTACCATCGACACTCTTCGTACCCCTATGATAACTCAAGGCTTTATAGCCGCAGCATTCCTCGCCAAAGCTAAGTTTTCCACCAATCCTAGTGAGCTACTCGCCGCATTCGGTCACCTACTCAACGATTGGCCTTTGCATGATAAGGACAGCCGACTCTCTCAGCCCGACGGCCTTGTTATCCTTGGACTGGCATGGCTTATCGAGGGTTCTACTCTCAGCGATGGGAGACGCGTTGAGGACCTTGAGGATATAGGGCCAGGTGATTTGGGCGGTGCCTTTCGATTACTGCTCGATCTAGAGATTAATTGGAGAAACGAGCTAAACTTCATGTCACCGGTTTCGGTGGACACGTTTAACTTGCGTACATATGTAACCGAAACTGTGCTTGCATACTATCGCCAACAACTCACTAGCGATGCTGCTCAACCTCCGCCTGACACATGTGTAGAGCTCCTTTTGTCTATGTTCCCGATGAATAAGGACAATATGCCTTGGATCTTGGATACGATTTTAAACGCACTTACTGGAGATCCGAGTCCTGATATGACTAGCAAACTGGTGGATTCTCTCTTCTCGGATGGAGGATTCGTCGTTCGGCAACCGCAGCTGTACACCCATCTGTACGAGATGTTTGAGAGATCCAGCCGCGAGTCACCATCCTCATCCCCTAGCCCGGCTCGCTGCCCGTATTTCTTTTCATTCACATTCAGTGTCCGGTGGACCAGCGCTGCAGATGTGAAGGCAAATGTCGAGAATCTTTTGAGACGGCTGGTCGGAGGTGGCTTTTTGGCTACTTTCCTTTGCACTGCCTATATGCGGGGCAAGCAAGACGATTATAAGGAGCCCTGGCGAGGGGTCGAGTACGGGCGAATCACTGCTTTCTGGAGCGAGGAAGTCACGAAACTCGTTCTGGAATCGAATCGCCAGCTACAAGCACCAGATAGTCAAGGTAGCGAGAGCTTGATAGGTCGGATCCGAGAATTCTGCCAAACGCAGAGCGAGCCTAGAACCGACGCCGACGAAGGGCTGGAAACATATTTGGCGGCGATCAAGGCTATCCTCTTACGTGAGATAGGTGAGTATTTCGAGCTTCATATCCGGTCGATGTCCGTCTGACCCACTACTGCCATTCTAGAATCACCATCGGACTCCCGGGGCCAGGAAGAGGCGCAACGTCAAGACGCGGCACCAACCGCACCCCACACCATCGCTCCAGAACCCTCATCGGACTCTCGGGACCCGGAAGAGTCGTTAGGTCGAGACACGGAACCAACCGTACGCCCTACGATTGACGAAGATATCGCTCAGCCCGTCGAAACGCCACACGTAGCAATCGATATTCCCAGGAGCCCGAGCATTAGCAGTATACGAGCGTCTTAATGTTGACCCCGTGCAGATTTTGGACGATTCTCAGACTCGATAATTTCTACATTTAGGTTGTTTCATGCGTTTTGAGTATGGCATTGATCACATGTCGTATCACTTGATTTATATGTAGGGCTGGACCTTGCTTGAGCGATGAGAGATTTTCTACCTGCTGTGACGGGTTACTCCCATACTGTCCGAAGACTCAGACAAATAACCGCTTACAGACCGCAGTGCTTCTATCTTTTGGTATGCCGGCGGAAAGACCAATGACTCAAATCGTTGGAAATTTGAGTCGTCGACCCCGCAATCAGGTCACGCTCCTGCGCGCTGACGTCGGTTCCTGATGCGTCGACGTCATCCACTCCTATCTCGGCCACGCTCTTCCTTCTGCTCCCGCTCTTCACCTGGCGGCTACTACGCCTACCGTTGAGACAACGGGCATAGGTATAAACACGGGCATCTCGGCTCCACTACTGAATGTGGATGTCCTCGGTCTTCCCAGGTACGACACCTCTTCTGCTCTTTCACCCCTTCTATCAATCCCTTTCTGATTGAAATAACCGGATTGTCACCCACACGGCGGCCAAAGTCCTAGTACAACGGACCGTCCTTGCACGGTCAGAAAACCTTATACAGCCTTCTACCACGCGAGGAGAAGCGCGGAGAGAGGATCGCGAACTGGATAGCTGCCGCGCTTAACCTTTTGGCCACCGGTGATGCCAGGATGGACGCAGGTGGAGGAACGAATGATTCGGGAGGGAATAGAGATGAGGATCGGAGTCCGGCGTCGCCTCCTAACCCTTGTTCACGCCTTCCCTGGTTCGAGTTCGACTATCGCTATACCTAGGCCCGTGCCACGGTTGCGACCGGTGGCCTTTCTTCGACCGCGACCTCGACTGGCGGTAAGGTTCCGATACGTTGGTCTTTGCTTGCATCCCCATCGAGGAGAGTTCCGTTCTGGAGATTACTTTCGTCGCTTTTGCCTACTGAGTCTACGAGGAGTTGGCCTACGGGATCGATTTTGGAGGAGGCTGTTACCGAGGTCGAGCCGGGGTCAGATCAACGAGAGAAGCGAAATTTAGTGATTCGAGGAGACCGAGTCAAATATTGTTGCCCGCCCCTTCATCTCCGTCATCCGAGCGCAGATGCGCTTCGTCGATATTCGAGGGGCTGTCCCACAGTGAACAATGCGTAATCGTTCGCAAGCGCCCGGGACACTCGAAACTCCAAGCGTGCGAATCTTCGTATCTGCATCCAGTTTCGCCGCCCCCTCTCCCAGCACAGTGTCACCTCAGCCTCCCCTGCGCCTCTCGTATTCCCCACTCCACCAGCTCACCCATATCCACCACCGCTCCCAACGACGGACGCGGAAGATCTCATTCGGTCCTCGTATATGCGCGGGTTTATATTGGCTCAGTCCATCCGAGCGGGAAGTTCGAACGAGTTTCAGCCGATATGCAGAACGAGTTGAGGACTGTACTTGAGGACTTTCAGGAACGAACTAGGGGTGAGGAGGAGATGGGAGGGGAAGTTGAAGCGCTGAAGTGAAGGGGCCAGCTGAGAGTAGTGCTGAAAAAGGACAAAAGCAAGAACAGGAGGGTAGAGGGAGGGAGGAGGGCCCGCGAGGTTGGACCGCATGCGCCCACATGCACCGTCGACGGACCCGTTGCTTTTGAATTGGTTGGGTGATGTTTGGGTTCCTTGCGTTGCCTGAGTTGAGGTGGGGGTTGGGTTGGAGGACGGGATGTGTGCTTTGGCTCCATCTAGTTCGACTGGTCCCATAACACTAAGTAGGCTATTCCCTTCGAGCAATACAACGCTTGTGTCTGGAGCGATGACACCCGATTTGGGGGCACCTCAACCTATACGCCCTGCGACTATCATCAGCTCACGATTCGTCTCGCGCAATCTGTTGGGAGAAGATAAGGTGGCAATGGACGCGAGGGCTGAGCCACGTTGGTTGGGCTTTTGATGGTGCGGATGTGCTCGACCAGGTGAGGAACGATCCGAGACTAAGTGGGTTGGCGGGTGACCGCCCGCGTAGCTTATCAGGAGGCGCAGGTCTGCGTAGCTCATTTTATGCCGAGACTGAATGTGAGTGTCCCGGTTCTAAACCCCGACGCAGTTCGATGGGTGGTACACCTCGACGACCTAATTTGTTGGGTGGCAGCCGGGCGGGGCCTGCTGGGCGGGCGCGTGAAGATTCGTGGGCTAGGCGAATTGGGTCGGGGAATAATTTTGGGAAGGATGTAGGGGAGTGGTGGAGGGTGGTGGTGCTACTCCTAGCGTGTGTGGCGCTGCTGAGGAGGGTTGAAAGGTGGGACTAGTAATTATGTACTTTGGATGATTGGTACGTATTTCCTTCATTTACCTCACTTCGGTTGCTAACAAATTTGGCGCATATAGGCCCATCCAACCATCAGCTCCTCGCGCTCCCCAACCCCTTCTTTAGCCAAGTCCATCCTGACGAACTCTGGATGCTAAATGAGTTGTTAGGACACGTCATCGGGATTAGAATCGACGAGAAGAGCGAGGTTAGGTGATTCGAGGAGACCCAGTCAAATACAGTATTTTCGATCACCTCTTCATCTCCGTCGTCTGCGCGCAGACGCGCTTCGTTGATGTTCGAGAGTTTGTTCCCGTCGAGAACAGAACGAGGTCGTTCACAAGCGTCTGAGACACTCGAAACCCCAAGCGAGCGAGTCCTCCAGGATCTATACCAGATTTCGTCGACCCCTCCTCGTAGCACGGCACCACCTCCGTCCCCCCTGCGCCTTTCGTATTTCCCATTCTACCAGCTCACCCATATCCACCATTCCTTCCGACGACAGGCGCGGAAGATCTCGTTCGGTCCTCGTATATGCGCGGGTTTACATCGGTCGAGTCCATCCGAGGGCGAACGAACTATCGCGTTCGCTCAGAAATCGGGCCCCCAGCTATGGGTAGCAGTTAGCTAATGGTGGCGAGAGCATGGCGAACCAGATGTGGGGGTTCAGCCTAACTCAGATCAATGTTGAAGGAGAACCGACGGGAGAGGTGAAGGGATATTTGGAGGAGTTCAAGGCTGTCCTCTTGCGCGAGATAAGTGAGTATTTCCAGTGTCTTATCTGGTCACTACCCGTCTAACTCACTTCTATTCTAGACCCCCTATCGAGCGCTCGAAACTGACAGGAGGAGCTACGCCAAAATATGGTACCAATCGCGGATGCCATCACCCATGTGGTTGCTGCTCAGCCTGTCGATAGTCCGCCCGCATATAGAACTCTCTATTCTCAGTAGCTAGAGCAATGGTGGTGTGCCAGCGCCTCGGTGCTCATTCCAAACAGATTGTTGGTTATTTGGGACATGGTGTTTTTATGTTTGCGTCTTTTAATTGTGGTGTTGATCACAGAACATCTCGTACGGTTTATATGTAGGGTTGTACCATGTTTGAGCGACGATATGTTTTCTGCCTGTGAGAGGTGTTTATTGCCGTACCATCCAAAGCCTCAGATAAGTGATTACTTGCAGGCCGCACCCCTCTACCCTTGGGTCTATCGGAAAATAACCAAAGTCTCAAATCCTCAGAAATCTCAGCCAAAGGCACAACGATTAGATCGCACCTAGCCGCCCTGATGTCGGTTCCTGAGGCGCTGACATCATCTTCTCTTCAACCACGCTCACTCCTACTCTTCATCCAACTGCTACCACACCCACATACCCCTGAGACACTCCCGTCGTTGTTGAGTCCGCAGAGGTGGAGCATGATGAGTCCGAGCTCGACCAGCAGCATTTTGAGTCATTACAGTCACGCGCCGCCGCCACCAGTGCCAGGCTGACCCCCGTTGTTACTCAGCCCGCAGCGCTGAATCATGCTGCGCAATCGGAGCGACGACCACAACCACTGTTGAGTGGAGAAGTAGGAGTGGGGTACGGTCGGGGGTCGGGTGCCGCAGGCGCTTCCTCTCGGGACGACAATGATCATGCAGCGGTTGGTTTAGACAATCGAGGTGCCAAGGGCTGCTAGGGATGGGATGAATTGGAGCGGGAGTAGGTCGGGTGGAGGTGCGGGAAGGACTGGGCCTTTGTCTGCTGGCACGGCAGGAGGTGTGAAGCAAGAAGAGTTGGCGACAAGTGTAGGGACAGAGGCAGAGGGGGACCATCAACCGTCGACTCCATAGAGGCGATAGCAAAGTGGACTCGTCCATGCCCGACAAGATCGACCCGGGAGCATCTATATTGGGCGCAGGGCCGCCCAACACCCAACGCATCGAACACGGAGTTATTGGCTGCCTTCGGTACCGACGCCGATCGACCCCACGCCAACGCTGACGTCGGTTCCTGAAGCACCGACGTCATCCACTCCTATTTCTTCCACTCCGCCTATTACTACCAATACTTCTTCCTCTCCTGCTGTTCCTCCCTCGACGATTACCCAACCTACTGCTGCGGCGACGAGCACAACTACAACCAAAAACTCCTCAGCTCCTCCATCAAGTACAGATGTTCTCGGCCTTCTCCTCAGGTCCGTCTGCCCCTTTCCTTTTCACACTCTTTAATAATTTTATTCCTGTTAACAGTATTGCAGCCCAAGCAACAGCCGAAGCCCTAGTCCCATGGTCCGTTCCTCCACGTTCACGGAACCTTACATAGCCTTCAAGCACAGGAGGCGAAGGAAGAGAGAGGATTGCAAATGGGCTGGCTGCTGCGTTTAGTGCGTTGGCTAGCGGTAATGCTGGAATGAGCACGGGCACGGGAACGAGTACGGGAACAGGAACAGGGGCGAGTGCTTTGGGGGGGAATGAGAGAGAACTGGGAACGGTTGAAGAAGATGGAGATCACAGTCCGGCGTCGTCTTCGAGTCCTTCGTCCACGCCTCCACCTGGCTCAACTTCGACCGTTGCTCTACCTGCGCCTGCACCTGCTCTTACGATACCTTCTCCGATTGCAACCCCGACTAGTGGTACTGCTCCGACACGTTCGCCTTCACTTGCGTCCCCGTCAAGGAGAGTCCCGTTCCCGAGACGATTTGCGTCGCTTTCCCCTGCTGGATCTATGAGAAGCCGACCGACGAGCTCGATACTAGAGGAGGTTGGAGCCGATGTCGAGTCGAGATTGGGATCCACGAGAGAAGATTCGAGGAGATTGAGTCAAATTTTGCCGTCCACGTCTACGTCTTCTTCCCCGTCGTCTGCGCGTAGACGTGCTTCGTCGATGTTTGGGAGGTTGTTCCTGTGGAGAACGGAGCGTAGTTGTTCGCGAGCGTCTGAGAGACTCGAAACCCCAAGTGAACGAGTGCTTCCGGATGTGTATCCAGTTTCACCTCCACCACCACCACCGACCACTGCCCCACCCCAGCTTCCGCCTCCACCACCCCCACCTCCTGCTCCTGCACCTTTCGTACTCTCCACTCCACCGCCTCACTATTCACCACCTCCGACAACAGACGCGGAAGACCTTGTTCGGTTCTCGCATATGCTCGGATTTACGCCTGGCGTAGTTCACCCGATTGGTAGCTTTGAGCGATTTTTGGCGGATATGCAGGACGAGTTGAGGGCTGCCCTTACGGAGTTCCAAGAACGGACCCGAGGGCGAGGAGGGGATCGGGGACATGGCAGGAGCAGGAGTGCTGAAGTAGAGAAGTCGGTTGAGAGTTCGACTGGTGCTGAAGAGGGTCAAGGGCGAGATGGAGGAAATGGAGAGAGGCCCGCGAGGTTGGACCATACGCGTCCACATGTTCCATCAACGGATCCGTTGCCTTTGAATTGGTGAGGATGTTTAGGTTCCCTGCGTTGCCAGAGTCGAGCGTGGGAGTTGGATCGGAGGGTGGGAGTGCTTCGACTACGGCTAGTTCGACTGGTACTACAACGTCGAGTGGGACGACGCCTTCTTCGGGTGGGACGACACCTGCCTCTGGAACGACAACACCCGATGAGGCGCCTCAGCCTATACATCCTGCGATTATCATCGGCTTACGATCTGTCTCGCGCGACCCGTTGGACGAAGTTGGGATGGCGATGGCGTAGACTGCGCGTAATCAAGGGGAAGGTCATTTCTGAGTTTTCGAAAGATGGGGGCGTTACCGAAAATTGCACCGAGAGGGTGAGTCCGGAGTCTTGGCCGAGCTTGGGATCGTATACTGATTGGTGGTGGTAGTGTTTGATTTGCCTAGACGATTAAGCGGACGAGGAGGATTTGCGGATTATGAGTTGCAGGCATATGTTCCATAAAGACTGCGTTGATCGGTGCGTCCTACCTGAAATCTCTATATTCGACTTCTAACAATTCGTTGGGACGTAGCTGGATGGAAACAGGCCGAAACAACTGCCCCGCATGTCGCTCCAAAGGCGTCGACACGACAACCCTACCACCATCAACAGATTCCACCTCCACACCCGTTCCACCGACTGCGTAATATGATCCAGTACATTCTCTATTCTCTAAAATCAACTGTAGCAACACTGGCTTCCTGACCATACCTCACCTCATGCCTCTTTACTGCTGTGTTCTGCTTTCAATTTTTGGCCGTTTCTTCTTCGTTTGTTATAATGCTCGTACGCGTGTTTGGAAGGCTTTTATGTGAATTCTATGTTCTTTTTTATTTGCTACTTTCCTTGGATCTCTTGCTTGGCGTTGGCTGTTGTAATATGTGAGTGGTAGTTCTTTCCAGGCGCTGAAATAGGTGAGCAAATCTGTTGGTTTCTGACATTCAGCCCCATACACCGGTGACCAGCGCTCTCTAGTCTCGGCGGACTTCCCAGTACCAAAATATATCTGTGCGTGTAATCCTTGCTCGAGATTGGCCGCATATGGCTGCTGTTGAGTGTACACAGTGGGCCAAGTGGTTGTAGAGGGCGGCGCGGACGGGTGGCTACTGGATATAGGTGTCATTACGAAGTTGCCTTGCGCCAAGCAAAAGAATCCTGCCGCCAATCACGCACTTAGTCGGGGACTAGGCCCTCGAGACGGCTGAAGGAGACAACAGCACCTGACTCACACCGTACTTGTCCCACATATTGAAAATAGTTCCGGGCCGAACTCGCTTGCCACTCAGAAAAACAATGCGGTTCAAAGGCGCCTGTAATGTGCCTCGTGTTAACTTCCTGTCTGCTCAACTACCACAACCTACCCAGCTCGAGCCCAACATATATACAAACTCCTTGAATAGTTGTATATTTTCTACATTTTATCATGTACCTCTACAGAAGGAAAAAATACCGAACTCCGTCTAAGCGTACCAAAGCGCCCCGAACCGACCCCATCGAGGCTCAACAACAGGTAAGATGAATATATAAGCTAGAGCGGGATCGTTTGAAGCATTTAGCTGACCAGGTCTATGATATACGGAAGTCTGAAACTATTCTCAACCAGCTACCCGAAGTTGACCCGTATGCTCCAAGACTCGGGAAGGAAGCGCAGATCTGGAAGACGTATGTCGAAGAGGCTGACAAATGGGACAAAGAGCTATCCGAAGGATGGGATGGGTTAGCCGTTAACAATTGTATTTTGCCTGCCGCGCTAATATTGGCGCTCTCTTGATAGGACCCTCGATGTGATCTTGAGTGAGTATCTTTCGTTGGCTTTTGCGATATAAATATGATTAATGTTATACCTGTAGTTTTTGTAAGTAGCTGCAAGTTATGCGATTGCGAACCATAGATAACATGTATTACAGGCAGCACTATTCTCGGCAATCTCCACTGCGTAGATTTCCATATATTTCCCATCTCAAACTGGTGCTAAATCTCGTCTATCCTTTCCTCAGGTTTGTACTCGAAAGCTCCAAGGATCTCAAGCCCGATCCCACCGAATCTTCAGCGACTACACTAATAGCGATCACCCAAATCCTGCTTGCCATGTCCAATCAATCTACCCCCACGAACATTGATATGCCAGCCGGAGAGTCCATGTTCTCCCCCTCCGCTTCGGCTCTCGCAGTCAATGTCTTGTGGTTCTTGTCGCTCATCCTCAGTGTCGCCGTCGCGCTTATGGCTATACTAGCGAAGGAGTGGAGCCGCTCGTTTATGGCCGGCCGAACCGGACATATGTACCAACAGGCTCGGAAACGCCAGCTACGGCTAGAAGGACTAGAACGATGGAAAATGGAAGGGATCATTACGGCGTTGTCGCCGCTGATGCATCTCTCGCTCTGTAAGCCCATCTAGTGCTAATTAGCATGGTGTTGGTGCTGACTAGGTGTTTCAGTTCTGTTTGCGGCAGGACTGTGTGTCTATCTTTGGGACATCCACATCGGCGTCGCCATACCTGTTATCTTCATATCTGTGGTAGCGGCAGTGCTCTATCTCTCAGTAATCATCTTGCCATTTATCCACGAGTTCTGTCCATATGAGACCGCTCTTTCAAAGCTGCTCAAGCCATGGGCTCGAGCCTGGATGCAGGCGTGGATCAGACCAGGAAGCTCGCGGAACTCATCTGTGGACTCAAATCAAGAAGAACTGATGGATATCATCACCAGTCGTTCTCTCAATTGGCTAATCTCGAACTGCGAAAACCCAAAGGCTGTGGATGTGGCACTGCAATCTATCGGCGGCGCTGATTATAATTTCCCCTGCGATCCATTATTGCAATGCAATGCAGTAACCGCGATTGCTCTGCGGATCGAAGACAATTTTGCTGCTCACCACCTCTCGATGGATCGGGATCTCGATCAACTCGGGAAGCTGAACCCGGAGCGATACAACTCGGTCGTACTTTACGCTCGCTCGCTAAACATTCTTCTTGCACACATCAAACATCGCGTTGAACTACGTAGTAAATACTGGGAAGATCTGCCGGTAAACTCTAAACGATTCTCTGGTCTCTTCGACAGGTAAGACATCGCGTCATGTCATTATACGTTGTAGGCTCTAAAATCGATGACTTCTTTAATCCTTGTCTGTGTTCCACCTCCCAGCCTCCAAAAGACTCATTCAATTTCGATCTCGGCAGTTGGTGCGACCGCAGTTACATCACTCACAAGTATTTCCGATGTTCCCGGCGAACATGCACAATTTCAGAGCCTATCCAATCAGATACTCAGTGTCCTGAGAAACCGTGTCAACCTGGCAAGCCATGATCGTTTGTTCTTGGACTTGTGCCTTCTTCTGTCCCAGGAAGTCTCTATGGCCATAAAATTCCATCGCTGGATTTTAGTGACACATTCGGGTGTCCACACCTTGAAAATTACTTTGGAGTCACTCTCTTACCTTACCATCGATGCTCTTCGTACTCCTGTGATAGCTCAATCCTTTGCAGCCGCAGCATTCATCGCCAAAGACAGGTTATTTGATGATCATAACATACTAGTTGCCCAATTCGGTCATCTATTTAATGATTGTCCTCCGCATGATGAGGGGCGCCGACCCTCTAATCCCGACTGCCTTATTATCCTTGAACTGGCGTGGCTTATCGAACGCTCTACTCCCAGCAACACAAGACGCCCCCAGGACCTTGAGGGTATCGAGCCAAGCAATTTGAACACTACCTTTCAACTATTGCTCGATCTACAAATTGATTGGGAAGACAAGTCAAAGTTCGAGTCACCGGTTTCGGCAGGCACGTTTGACTTGCGTAGATATGTGACCGAAGCTGTGTCTGCCTATTACCACCAACAACTCGCTAGTGAGGCTGCTCAACCCCCTGGCACGTGTGTAGAGCTCCTTTCGTCTATGTTCTTGAGGAAATGGGAAGATGAGTCTTGGATCTTGGATATGGTTTTAAAAGCACTTAGTGGAGATCCAACTGGGAGGCTGCTTGACGGAGTAAAAGGTTTTCTCTTCCTCAATAGAAGATCCATCATTTGGCAACCACGGGTGTACACCTACCTATACGAGATAATTGAGAGATCCAGCCGCGAGCCACCATCCCCATATTTCAGTCTGGTTCACCACTGGTATTTCCATCGAATCACGAAGCATCTCAAGTCCATCACCGACAACACCAGCTCTAGTGCCATGGAGGAGGCTAGAGTTATGAAGGAAAATGTCAAGGATCTTTCAAGGCGGCTGGTCAGAGGTGGCCTTTTGGCAGCTTTGCTTCGCACTGCCTATATTTCGGAACAGGAGGCCCCGCCCGCTAGGCACCGGTTAGGGACCATATGCGAAACAAATACGGCTTTCTGGAGCAGAAAAGTCATTGAACTCATTCCAGAATTGAACCTCCAGCTGCAAGCGCCAGATGGTCAAGGTAACGAGAGCTTAGTCGCTCAGTTCCGAGAATTCTGCCAATCACAAAGCGAGTCCGCCGACGAGGGGCTAGAAAGATATTTGACACGGCTCAAGGCTTTCCTCCGGGATGAAAGTAAGTATTTCGAGCTTCGTATCCGGTCACTGTACGTCTGACTGACCCGCTATTACAGTTCGAGAACCCCCATCGGACTCTCGGGACCAGGAAGACGCGTTAGGTCGAGACGCGGAACCAATCGCACACCACACCATGGACAAGGCTATCGCTCAGCCCATCACACCGCCGCATACATCAATCAATATTGGCGAGAGCTAGAGCGACTCTGAACAGATTGTGGACGATTCCCAGAATCAATGATTTCTGTGTTTGGGTAGTTTCTTGTGTTTTGAGTATGGTGTTGGTCACATGATGTATCGTTTGATTTATATGTAGGGTTGGACCTTGCTTGAGCGCTGAGACGTTTTCTGCCTATGTAACGTGTTACTACCATACTGTCCGGGGACTCAGACAAGACCACAGTTCTTCTATCTTTTGGTGCGTCGGCGAAAAACCAATGACTCGAATCCTCGGAAATTTAAGTTGTTGAGACTGCAATCGGGTCATGTCTGTGCGCACTGACGTCGGTTCCTGACACATCGGCGTCATCCATCCCTACCTCGGCCACGCTCCTCCTTCTGCTCCCACTCTTCATCTGGCGGCTACTACTGCTGATACAATAAACACGGGAGCCACGGCTCCACCACTGAATACAGGTGGCCTCGGTCTTCTCAGGTCCGACACTTCTTCTGCCTTTTCCCCCCTTCTATCAATTCTCTTCTCGTTGAAATAACAGTATCGTAGCCCGCATGGCGGCCGAAGCCCTACAGTAGTCCTATGGACCGTCCTTCTACCGTCAAAAAACCTTATGCCGCTTGCTACCATGCGAGGAGGGGAGGGGGGAGAGGGTCGCGAATGGGATAGTTGCTGCGCTCAACTCTTGGCTGACGGTGCTGCTAGGATGGATGTAGGTGGGGGAACAAGTGATGTGGGAGGGAATGAGGGTGATTATCGGAGTCCGGTGTCGCCCCCCAGCCCTTCGTCCGTGCCTCCCCTGGTTCTAACTTGACTATTGCTACACCTGGGCCCGTACCATAGTTGCAACTGCTGGCCGCTCTTCGACTGCGACCTCAGCCGGCGGTAAGGTTCCGATACGTTGGACTTTGCTTGCATCCCCATCGAGGACAGTTCCGTTCTAGAGATGATTTTCGTTGCTTTCGCCTGCTGGGTCTACGAGTAGCCAATTGTTTTTGGAGGGGGTTAGTGCTGGGGTAGAGTCGGGATCAAAATTAACGGGAGGAGCAAAATTGGGTGATTCGAGGAGACACAGTCAAATACTATCGATCGCCTCATCATCTCCGTCGTCTGCGCGCAGACGCCCCTCGTCAATGTTCGAGGGGTTGTTCCCGTGGAGGCCAGAACGCAGTCGTTCACAAGCGTCTGAGACACTCGAAACTCCAAGCTAGGGACTCCTGGATCTATACCCAGTTTCGCCGCCCCCTCTCCTATCATAGCGTCACCTCCGTCTCGTCTGCGCCTTTCGTGCTCTTCACTTCACCAACTTACCCATATCCACCACCGCTCCCAACGACAGACGGGGAAGGTCTCGTTTGGTCCTCGTATATATGCGGGTTTACATCGGTTCAGTCCATCCGAGCGGGAAGTTCGAACAATTCTTGGCTGATATGCGGGACGAGTTGAGGGCTGTACTTGGGGAGTTCCAGGAACGGAATGGGGGGCGAAGGCCAGAAGGAGATGGGAGACGAAGTCAGGGCGCTGAAGTGAAGAGGCCGGCTGAGAGTGGTACTAGTGCTAAAGAGGGGCAAGGGCAGGGGCAGGAAAATAGAAAGAGGGAGGGGGCCCCACCAGGTTGGACCACATGCACCTTCATGTACCGTCGACGGACCCGTTGTTCTTGAGTTTGTGGAGGATGTTTGGGTTCTCTGCGCTGCCAAGTTGAGCGTGGGGTTGGGCCGGAGGGTGTGTGGAAGGAAGGACTTCGACTACGTCTGGCTCGACTAATACCACAACACCGAGTGGGCCATCTCCTCCGAGGAATACGACACTTGCGTCTAGAGCAACGCCACCCGATTCGGAGGCGCCTCATTCTATGCACCCCACGACAATCACCAGCTTACGATCCGTGTCGTACGATCTGTTGGACAAAGTTGGGCTGGTAATGGGCGCGAGGGCTGGGCCAAGACAGGCTTCCGATGATGCCCATGGGCTCGAACGGGTGAGGGGCGATCCGAGACTCAGTGCGTTGGCGGGTGACTGTCCGCATAGTCCATTAGGAGGCGAAGGTTCGGGTACCTCGTTATCTGCCGGGACTGAGCGCGGCCCTCTTGGTTCCAAATTTCGATACGGTTCGATGGGTGATACACCTCGACGACCTAGTCCGTTGGGTGGGAGCCGAGCGGGGTCTGTTGGCAAGGCACGTGAAGATTCGTGGGCTAGGCGAATTGGGTCGAGGAATGATTTTGGGAGGGATGTAGGGGAGTGGTGGAGGGTGGTGGCGCTACTCCTAGCGTGTGTGGCGCTGCTGCGGAGGGTGAAAAGATGGGGCTAGTAATTATTTACTCTGGATTATTGGTACGTATTCCTTTCATTTACCTCACTTCGGTTGCTGACAAATTTGGCGCACATAGGCCGATCCAACCATCAGCTCCTCACGCATCCCAACCTCTTCTTTGGCCAAGTCCATCCTGACGAACTCTGGATGCTAAACGAATCCTTAGGACAATTAATCGGGATTAGAATTAACGAGAGGAGCGAGGTTAGGTGATTCGAGGAGACTCATTCAAATATTTTTGATCACCTCTTCATCTCCGTCGTCTGCGCGTAGACGCGCTTCGTCGATGTTTGAGGGTTTGTTCCTGTCGAGGACAGAATGAGGTAGTTCACAAGCGTCTGAGACGCTCGAAACCCCAAGCGAGCGAGTCCTGTCGGATCTATACCAGACTTCGCCGACCCCTCCTACTTCGCCGACCCCTCCTACTTCGCCGACCCCTCCTCGTAGCACGGCACCACCTCTGTCACCCCTGCACCTTTCGTATTCCCCACTCCACCAGCTCAGCCATATCCACCACCGTTCTCAACGATAGACGCGGGAGATCTCGTTCGGTCCTCGTATATGCGCGGGTTCACATCGGTTTCAGTCTATCCGAGGGTGAACGAATTATCGCGTTCGCTCAGAAACCAGGCCCCGAGCTACAGGCGGCAATTAGCCAAGGTGACGGGAGCGTGGCGGACCCGACCCGAGAGCCCAGCGTAACGCGGATCGATGTTGGAGGCGAACCGACGGAAGAGGTGGAAGGATATTTGGAGGAGTTCAAGGCTGTCACTTGCGCGAGATAAGTGAGTATTTCTAGTGTCTGATTTGGTCAATATCCATCAAGTCATTTCTGTTCTAGACCCCCCATCGAGCGTCCGGAACTCACAGGAGGAGCCACGTCAAATTATGGTACCAATCGCGCACGCTATCACCTATGTGGTTGCCGCCCAGCCTGTCAAAGGGCCGCATACATAACTTGATTTTCTCAGTAGCTAGAGTAACGACCGTGTACCAGCACCCTGGTGTACATTCCAAACAGATCACTGGTTATTTGAGACTTGGCGTTTTCTATGTTTGCGTTGTTTGATCATAGTGTCGATCACAGAACATCTCGTAAGGTTTATATACAGGGCTGTACCGGGTAGGGCTGTCCAAATACCGATACGCATCAAGTATTCCATCTCGATACTGATATGATACCGATATGATACATATCAAGTACTAAGTCTAATAGAATAATATGACCTCATTTAATATGATATGAACCCGAACTCATACGTCATGATCCCAATATGGGAGTTGTGATACGGTTTCTCCCCTCCGAGCTCGCCAACGAGCTCTCTCGATTTATTGGAAGCGTCGAAAACTACCAGGCGAGCGCCGATGCGCATGAAGGAGTAGCCGGTAGGTGTAACTTGACCTTATCTCATTACAAAAAGCTCATGCAAGCATTATTACTCCAATTTTGGGTTCTATTGGGTGTAATGACCCTACCATTCCAGTAACAAGTGTCTCGCTTGATTGATTGCTCACTCGGTTCAAGCTAACGATGGTATAATGCCATACAATGTCTGATGAAACCGTTTGCCGCACAATAACATGCTCATTGTCCTAACGGGTCAGTTGTGTCACGTGCTGAGTAATGATATGATATGATACTCCACATTTCGATAAAAACCTGATATGAATGATAAGATTATCGAGATTAGCGAGTTTGTATCAGGTTATCTGATTTGATACCTGATAACATCATATCGGTATTTGGACAGCCCTAGTACCGGGCTTGAGCGACGGTACACTTTCTGCCTGTAAGAGGTGTTACTACCGTATTATCCAGAGACTCAGATAAATGATTACTTGCAGGCCGCACCCCTCTACCCTTGAGTGTATCGGAAAATAACTAAAGCCTCAAATCCTGAGAAATTTCAACTAAAAGGCATGATGATCAGATCACGCATAGCCGCCCTGCTGTTGGTTCCTGAGACGCTGACATCATCTTCTCTTCAACCACGCCCATCCCCGGTCTTCATCCGACCACTTGCACGCCCACATCCCGCTGAGACACCCCCTTCGCTGTTGAGTCCGCAGAGGTGTGACATGATGAGTCTGAGTTCAGCCAACAACATTTTGAGTCATTACGATCACGCGTTGTCTCTTCCGCCGCCGCTACCAGTGCCGAGCCGACCCCCATCGTTAATCAGCCCACAGTGCTGGACCATGCTGAGCAATCGGAGCGACGACCACAATCACCATTAAGTGGGAGTGGGAGTGGGGTAGGGGGGATAGCGGTCGGGTGTTGTGGGCGCTTCCTCTCGAGACGACGATCATTGTGTAGGGATTGGTTCAGACGATCGAGTTGCCAAGGGGTGCTAGGAACGGGATGAATCGGGGCGGGAATAGGTTAGGTGGAGGTGCGGGAAGGACTGGACCTTTGTCTGCTGGCACGGCGGGAGGTGTGAGGCAAGAAGAATTCGCGACAAGTGTAGGGACAGAGGCGGAGGCGGGACCATCAACTGTCAACTCTACAGAGGCGAAAGCAAAAGTGGACTCGCCCTTGCCCGAAAAGATCGATACGAGAGCATCCACGTCGGGCACAGGGGAGACATCAACACCCGACGTTCCTCGCACGGAGCTATCGGCTGCCTTCGGTACCGACGCCGATCGACCCCACGCCAACGCTGACGTCGGTTCCTGAAGCACCGACGTCATCCACTCCTATTTCTTCGACCCCGTCTATCACTACTGATGTTACTCCTTCCTCTGCTTCTATTCTTTCCCCAACGACTTTGTACATCTCTCAAGCCCCTCTTACTCCTCGCTGACTTCTCTCCCAGCCCGCCGTAGCCCTGGAACCCGACAATCCCCGATACGGCAGCGCCCGCTGTCTCGTATCTGTCGCGCACGCCCACACGATGTAGTCGCCAACGACGATGCGCAACCAGTCGACCCCAGCGCCGGCGAACCCCGCAAAGGACAAGAAGAAGCAAGACAACCACCAAGGCAAGAAGAAGAAGAAACACTCCCACCCGTTTCTGTGCCTCGCGTTTCTCCCAGTCCGCCTGACATGGGCCACCGTTCGAGTCTCGTTCCTAGTCACCTTTTGGTCCATCCGCGCGACGCACCGGTTCAACAAACGTCGGAAACAACACAAACGAGCCAAGAAACAGCGCAAGAGACAATCCAGCTTGACTTGGAGCGAGACGCGCGGCTTTGGCGCCAACTCCAGCGTCAGAATCAACCCAAACCTCCTCGACGGGGGCTCAAGTTCTGGAAGAAACCTCCTCCGCCCCCGCCACCTCCTCCGCCACCACCCCCGTCGTTGCTCAGTCCGCAGAGGTGGAGCATGTTGAGCCTGAGTTCGGCCAGCAGCATTTTGAGTCATTACAGTCACGCGCCGCCTCCGCCTCCGCCTCCTCCACCGCCGCCCCCAGTGCCGGGCCGACCCCCGTCGTTACTCAGCCCGCAACGGTGGAGCATGCTGAGCAATCGGAGCCACGACCACTCTCACCATTGAGTGGAAGTGGGAGTGGGGTAGGCGGGATGGGGGCTCGGGTGCCGCGGGCGCTTCCGCTTGGGACGACGATGATCGTGCAGGGATTGGTTCAGACCATCGAGGTGCAGAGGGCTGCTAGAAGTGGGATGACCCGAAGTGGCAGTAGGTCGGGTGGAGGTGCGGGAAGAACTGGACCTTTGTCCACTGGAACGACAGGAGGTGCGACGGAGGAAAGATTGGCGACAAATGCGAGAACGGAGGCAGAGGCGGGACCATCGACCGGGGAATCTACGGAGGTTAAGGGGGACTCGAATGTCCCTGAAGCTATCGATACGAAAACGTCTACGTCGGGCGCAGGGTCGCCTACAGAGGCAACTACGCACGATGCACCTAGCACGGAGCTATCGGTCCAAGAGGCGGAAGTATCTACCCCTAAGGCGGAAAAATCTACGGCCGCTAATTCTGCGCCCGTCCCGTCGGTACCGACACCGATCGACCCCGCTCAGACTCTGACGTCGGTTCCTGAAGCATCAACGTCATCCACTCCTATTTCTTCCAATGCGCCTATTACTACCAATGCCACTCCTTCTTCACCTTCTATTCCTCCCCCGACCACTACCCCTACTCCTGCGACCACGAGCACAACTACAAGTGCGAGCCCCTCAGGTCCGCCATCAAGCACAGATGTTCTTGGTCTTCTTCTCAGGTTCGTCTCCTCCTTCTCATTCACACTCTTTATTGAAGCTTATGCTGTTAACAGTATTGCAGCCCAAGCAACAGCCGAAGCCCTAGTTCCATGGTCCGTTCCTCCACGTTCACGAAACCTTACACAGCCTTCAACCGCAGGAGGCGAGGGACGAGAGAGGATTGCAAATGAGTTGGCTGCTGCATTTAGTGCGCTGGCCAGCGGTAATGCTGGAATGAGCGCGAGCGCGAGCACGGGCACGGGAACAGGAACTGGGACGAGTGCTTTGGGAGGGAATGAGAGGGAACTGGGAACGGTCGAAGAAGATGGAGATCATAGCCCAGCGTCGTCTTCTAGTCCTTCGTCTACTCCTCCACCCGGCTCGACTTCGACTGTTGCTTTACCTGCGCCTACGCCTGCT
>JANWGL010002429.1:1493-17702 GCA_025200755.1 Ceratobasidium sp. C01 | reverse complement strand
GCTTTGTATATGTAAATGTAGGGTATATGGAAACAGATTTCTTGAATCGCATCAATGGAAAAGAGGAGCGTTTTACAACCTTGGAATTATCTTAGTCGATGTATGCTGCTCCGAAGATGTTTCGATGGCTCACGAAAATGATGCGGCACGTGATGTATCTCGCAATGCACGAGCCGCAGGCGGTAAAGAGTTGACTTTCAAGCATGAATATGCTACTACAATGTGTGTATAAGCTCTTATACTATATAATTACAAAGTATTTGGCCAATCCATTGACCTCCCGAAGCGCTGTGGCGCAATCTCTGCCCAAAATAAGCTTTACAAATTAGAGCTATCCCTAATGCTGTTTTATGTCCTGTGCTCATTTTGGTGGATACTCGGCCATTGCCGCACAAAGAAACGCCGGTGGAGTAACGAGTAGGACATTTCGCTTCCCCCTACCGAATTTTACAGCGGTTTACTAGGAAGAAATAAGTGCATATATGCACTAATCTCGAGAGGCAGTCCCCCCTTCTTTGCACCCCCGAATTCAATATGAGCTATATTATGAACCTATTGTGTAGTTATAAGTATGTTTAGCGTACCATTTTTAACCCAGTTCTTACAGTGAACTGTATCGTAGTTGGGCGATGCAGCATACAGGTGACCCAGCCCGACGTGCCCGCACGGGCGCTTCCTACAGCGGATCAAGGTCAACAACCATTTGGTAATTGGTCGTGGGGATCCCCACGTTCTAACCACCACCATGATCCAACATCCCCCCGTAGACAACGTCGAGCTCGAAGAGGAGGAAGATGACGCCGAAGACGTAGTCGAGGAAACTGGAGCAGCAGCAGGGGGCGAAGGCGCCAAGAAGAAGAAAAAGAAGAAAAAGTCGAAGAAGAAAAAAGGTGGTGCGGCTGTGGTGCGGAGCGATCCCCCGCGTGTAGGGTTATCGTTGCTGTTCCCGAGTGGGATTTATCCAGAAGGCGAGATCCAAGAGTATAAGAACGAGTGAGTTTTTTTATGTGGCTTCTTTTAATTCTAATAATGTTTAGTAATTCGTATCGGACTACTTCTGCTGAGAAGCGAGAGGCCGATAGACTTACAGGAGAAGATCCGGAGACGACGTATCAGAATATCCGGAAGGGTGCTGAAGTGCATAGGCAAGTTCGAGCTTATGCACGTAGGAGTATTAGACCTGGTCAGACTATGACCGAGATTGCGGAGAATATAGAGGAGGGTGTTCGGTGAGTGAATTTCCCGGTGTTTGAGACATCTCGTTTGAACTAATGGCTTTTTAGTGCTCTGGTGGAGGCGCAGGGAAAAGAGGGAGGAGGCATCGCAGCCGAGAACTGGAAGTTGGCTGGTATTGGTTTTCCCACCGGCGTCAACCTCAACGAGTGTGCGGCACATTATACCCCTAACGCGGGAGATACAAAAGGTATGTCGCTCTATCCTAAGTTGCTTTTTGTTACTAATCTATATTCTTGAAAGTCCTCCAGCAGCGAGATGTGTTAAAGGTCGACATTGGTGTCAATGTCAATGGTTATATCCTCGATTCTGCGTTTACCTTGAATTTTGAGCCAACGTACGACGCGTTGCTGGAAGCCGTCAAGGCCGCAACGAACGAGGGTGTCAAAGTTGGTCCTTTCCAATCCAATCTTGTACGTCTCCAGACTGATAATTGTACTTTCTTCAGGAAGCAGGCATCGATGTCCGGCTTGGCGATGTCGGCGCGGCCATCCAAGAAGTCATGGAGTCTTACGAAGTTACCATTGGGACTAAGACTTATCCAGGTACACCTCTCCTCGTCTCCGCTGGGGCTCTTACTTATCCCTCGCCTCAGTCAGGTCGATCGAGAATCTCTGCGGGCACAGTATTCCTAGGTACAGCATTCATGGCACCAAATCCGTTCCCATCGTCAAGACAGCAGACCAGACCAAGATGGAGGAGGGGGAATATTTTGCTATCGAAACTTTTGGGAGCACGGGGCGTGGCTTTGTAATCGATAGTGTATGTTCGGGATTTTTATTTTTAGTGGGTCAAGCTGACTTTTGTTGGTTGGAATGTAGGGTGACTGCTCGCATTATGCGAAGATGCGTGATCCTACGGGACCATTACGGTGAGCCATCTGCTTTTTGGTATGTTTGAGGCGGAAACTCATTTCCTGTGGTTTTGGCCAGACTCGAATCTTCAAAATCTTTGCTCAAGGCGATCAACAAACACTTTGGAACTATCCCCTTCTGCAGACGGTACCTCGACCGTTATGGAGAATCAAAATATCTCCTCGCAGTACGTTCCTCTTCCTAGTTACCCCACCGCCACTTTCTGACGCAGATCCTGCCCACCACAGCTCAAGAACCTGGTGCAAGAAGGGATCGTCCAAGACTATCCACCATTGAGCGACGTACCCGGATCAATGACCGCCCAATTTGTGAGTCCGCCCGGCTCATGAGTTCTCCAAGCTCTCTTCTAACCTAAGACGCGGTATAGGAACATACCATTCTTTTGCGCCCGACTGTTAAAGAGGTTGTTAGCCGCGGCGAGGATTACTGAAGGAATCGTCCGTTCGCTGTGTGCTTCGTGTATGTAAATGTAGGATGTATAGGGCAGGATTTCTCGAATAACATTAGCACGGTCTTGGAGTCCCCTGGTCCATTGCACCAACCGATTTACATAACGTGAACATTGTCCCCGAATTGTAAATTAAATACTCCCGCGCAGGCGCTTTGGACAAATTCTATTTAACCTCCACACCGCCACGTGACGTCTCGCCTAAACCCTGAGCTGCACAACCACCACCGCACTTTCTTCATCCTCCATTCGATCCCACTAGACTATGACGACATACGAATCTTTACGTCGACAATGCCGCACGCTGGAAGCACTAGTCAATGACAAACTCACAGGCTATTCTCGGTTGGCTGTGGCGCTCTCGTCGGGGCAGGGCGGAGACGCGGAGCAGGGAGCTGTGATGCGGTGGTCGGATATGGAGGAAGAGATTGAGGGGTTGCTGGAGAAGGTGAGGACGTCATTTTCGTTTATCTGTTTTATTTGTGCTGCGGCGTGGTGTAGGTGGCTAAATAATTTGTTGTATGGCAGTTACGAGAGACCAACGATGGGATGGCCAACTTGATGGTCGAGTCCAAGGTCGAGGTTACGACTTCGATGAGACATTCAGCGCAGATGCATAGGGAGATGTTAGACGACTATGCTAAAGATTTTGGCAGGACCAAGGTGAGCTCCTCCCTCCGTAACTCATGATTTGCTCGAAATAACACTATGGCGGCTAGGCGAACGTTCGGAGTGCGTTAGACCGAGCAAACTTACTATCCAACGTTCGGAGTGACATCGAGTGAGTACCGTTAAACTTATTTATAGAACCATGCTGAGCTTCGGACGGTTGTAGTGCGTACAAAGCGGCCCGATCATCAGCTGCGGATTCTCTACTTGCCGAACGAGGACGAATCGATAGTTCGCACCGGATGACGGATGACGTATTAGAGTTCGTACACTTTCTCTCTTATTTTTTAGATGAGTGCTAATGGATATCTGCGGAATAGGCAAGCGTATGAGACTCGGGCGGAATTTTCGAGGCAAAGGTCATCGTTAGCTGGTATCAACTCGAGGATGACTGGGGTACTCGGTAAGCCCACGTATCCTCCCCACTAAACCTGCCACACAGCCGCCTCAAATTGTCCTCCTCCACGTACTAATTCGCGCATCTTAGGTACGATGCCAGGAATAAACTCCCTAATCGGGATGATCCACTCCAGACGCCGACGAGACGCTATCGTCCTCGGCTGCGTCATCGGCGTATGCTTCCTCGCTCTCTTCAGTTTCATGGGTCGATAGCCCTCCTCTCTGCACCTGCTTACACGATACCAAACCCTGTTACCCGACGAGTACGAACTCCACCACAATGTATGTCCCCGCTTCGTTTATTCCATTTAATATATTACCGGATCCTGTATTTCACCTCAATTCGATGTGATGATTGCCTCACGCCCAGCTCGGAACGATATTTTACAATTTATGCTTCAATGTCGGATATCCATAATACAGGTTGCATCCATCCCCATTCATCATATTCATCATAGTCCCAAATTCACCACCTCAATCCTCCTTCTCGACCTTGTGTTGCTACAGATACCAAAACCCATCAACTCCCACCTCACCCAACCTCGAACAAATACGGGAAACTCACATGCTTCCTATGATCAAACGCATCCAACCCAGCAGCCAGCCGATTCCCACTAATCAACGCACTCCAATCAAGCGACTTGAATGGTTTCTTCTCTTGCGCGCGCGCAGTAAGAAGATGGTCTCGCGCAGTATTGATAATCGGCATAGGGGAGTTTGAGTCCTGAGAGAGTTGGAGGATGTGGCTAATGGGGATTAGTCGGAGGTTAGAGGGAAATGGGGAAAGGCAAAAGGAAGGGAAGGGGCGTACTTGGCATCCTTCAATCCGCCCTCGAGGTGGAATCCCTCGTTCCCGTCAAAGCTGTCGTTTAGCATTTTCTTACTGTAATCGACAAAGGCTGGGACGGGGAACAGGTCTAATCATTATAAGGAGCGCATTAGTATTCAACAAGCATACATGCGGAATCAAATAAATGGTACGTACCGTTGATGAACTCGTCGACTTGTTCAGCTCCGACGCCGGACTTGTCGGCCAACGTCTGCGTTTCGGCAATAAGCTCCAGAGCTGACCATCAGATTAATTTAAGTGATAGATTTGGAGAATACGAGAACGGGGCTTACAGCCAAGGATAAATGCGTTCCCGATTAGTTTCATTGCGCCGGCTTTTTCGACGTTTCCGCCGAGATCGATGACCTAGGAGGTCCACAACTTAGTTCAAATAATATGATGTATATAAACATAAGCTTACCTTGCGCGCAACAGCTGGGACGAGAACATACGCGACCTCTTTCTTGCTCTTATAATGTCCCGCCAAAGTAGCGATCAACTGTCCCTTGTCCGCCGCTACACCATCCATAAGTCCCAGCCAGTCCAGCAAACTGAAATAATCGCACTCACCAGAAGGTGGCCCGAACACCGGTCCAGCAACGAAATGCGTATGCGGGATCTTTGTGAGCAGCCTATCGAGCTCTACCGACAACTTCGGGTACACCGTACTCGTATCTACAAAGATCTTGGGCTTATCAGCTGTCCCACCCTTCTGTGTCGCTTCAAGAGTCTGTGCGATGTCGAAGTAGATGGATCGGACGACTTCGTCTGAGCCGAGAGAGGTGAATGTGATGTCTGCGAGGGTGGCGAGTTCGCCTGGGGTGTCGATTATTTTGATTTTGCTTTTGCCTACTTCCTGGAGAATGTTCGGAGGTAAGTTTATGACCTATTTGCTACGAGTAGAAGGATGGACTGACTTGTTGGAGTTTCTCGCATTTGGAGCGGGAGCGGTTGTAGACCAAGACTGGGGGGCTGTCGGTATGGCGAGCGAGGTTACGCGCCATCAAGTAACCCATATTTCCCTATGCAAAATAGGATTAACATTAGCTAAATAGCCAGCAAGATTTAGAGACTTACGAGTCCGATGAATCCCAAGACATGGGAATGGATATGAGGGGTCGAAGGCCTCGAATACGGCAGCTGCTCACGCAAATTGGCAGCATGAGTGCGCGGCGTCGCCGATCCACTCGGAGTAAGGTGTAGATGAGACATCGTGTCGTCTATCGATCTGCCAGCACCAAACCCAAACCCACCATCAACATAATTATCCCCGAACAAACTTTGTCCAACTCACCGTCAGATACAAAGTAGAGAGTAGACGTCCAAGTCACAAACTGTCAAGCTATATGTGCGAGGAAGGAGAAGAGCCCAGAGCCCAGGACGCGATGGAAACTCGTGCGAGGTGCCGCGACTCAACGGCGAGTCCACTGACCTTTCTATCGTCACCTTCCCCACTTTTCTCACGCTCTCGTGACTAAGCAAAACGCCCCAGAACAGAAATCGCTCTAAAATCTACTTCATTTCGTCCTAATTGATTCTTCTAGGGGGAATTTCGCAGGGTGATGGAGATTTAGGTGCCCGGGTGGCGTTCTTGGCTCGGTGGCTCGGTCGTTGTATGCGGTTGAGATCGTGCCGCTTTCGTCGACCCCTCGCCATCGGAACTCGGCATCACCTAATCATCTAAATGGCGTACAAACGTGGAAATAACATCTCTCAAACGCGTATGAATGTATGCCCGGGTGAAACTTCAATTTATTCCACAGATATCTCGGCCTATAAAACAGGTGATTTGGCATTACAGTAACCATATCTGACGATCTTGCTAGCTCGTCTTGAAATCGAGACATCCCTTGTGGCGCACAGAAATTGTGGCTACTCGTCATCGTCGTCAGAGGCTTCTTCAATATGTGCTCCTGGATATCCTCCTGGCATTGATTCGAGACCCGCCTGTAAAGCTCGTTGGTACTGTCGACCCCAATCCTCCCCAATGAAGAATCCCCGACAATTGCTGTAGATCGATAGTAATTATTACTGCGCTTGGGAGCGCAAATTGCTCAGGTCGACTTACAGTGCATACGTGAATTTCCAACCCAGATCTTCAACTTCAGTGTTAAGCGCATGGGGGTCGGGGCTGGTGCTGAAGAACCCCCAGAAGTCACGCGGGCTGGAATCATACCAAGGACTCTGGTGAAAGTATAAGGTGGTTCCGGGAACAGGTTGCTTAGGCGACGTTATCCAATGCGCCCGGATTGTAAGCGATGCGGCAGATACTACGGAGCCAAAAACCCACGTTGTTTAGTCAGTATTCGTATGAAAAACATGTTTTGTACCGTAATAGATGCGATCTAGCTCAACATTTCGTTGTCTTGAGACCATTTTTGCCTTTTTCAAAACATCTTCCCATTTAGTATTGCTGGTACAGCGTATTTTGGGACTGTGGACAGTATTATGATGGCAAACGGTTCTCCAGGACCTACATCGTTACCCAAGTATTCAATTAGTGTTATCCGCTAGCTGTAGAGTTATTCCACAATATCACCAATAATGAGGATGCGTCTCGGGCAGGATGTGCCATGTACATTCTTCTTCCCAACATACCCCGCACGTAGGATCGTTAACACGCTTACAGGAGTTTTTAGGACCCCTGGCAATAAAGAGGTAGTCTGTACTTACTTCAACCACAATGTCGTTACACGCTTCCAGCATCTCCCACGCTTCCATCCGCGGCTCAGTGCTATCGAAGCATCCAAGATCGCCAGTACGTGGCACAGAGTCAAGACGTGCTAGCCCGTACCACGAAGAACGGCAGCTGGACGGCTCAAGTTTATACCGAGCTGCTATTCTTAGCAACTGCAGCTCAGTGAGATGGGATTGGCCAAGACCTGTGAAATATTCGATGAATTTCAACCTTCGCTCATCCAGTAGATCAAAACGTCCAAGACGTGCAACCCCCGTGTGTATGCACAGTGCCTTGTGAATAACAGGGTTCCCAGCCCATTCTTTGGGAAGTAGACTATACTGTGGGCTGTTTGTAAGCTAAACTCATTTAAGACGTGAGGACTAGACTCGCTATTACGCGACCGCTGGATGGTAGCACAGTGATGTGACCATCTGGCGCTACTGTGATACCTGTTCCGTCCACCTGAAATCCAAACATCAGCACTTTGCTCTGCTTATTCTAGTACTCACATCTACGCCGTATGAGAAATTGAACCGCGTAAAGAACGTAACGGCCGCCTTGCAACAGTCTGAGCGAGTGGGTCAAGGCAGGACGCTATACTACTTACATCGAGACCTTGAAACTATTAGACGTAACGCATGAGATTAAATCATACGCGTACAATAGCACTCACGCAACGAGCCAGTGCACTACTAGGAACTGAAGAACCAAAGAATAACTTTATGGGGATGCCCTCTAAAGCCCTCACAAAACTATGAGAGAATTTTGAAAGGATGGAAGCGGCAAAAGCGTCTTACCCATAGCGACAACAAAGCCATCTAGTCCATCGCATCCCTTCGTCACCCCAACGACGGTAGCTATGTTTTGATGTCTAACGTAAGATAGAATTCTAGTAAAAAACCAGCTTGGACTTGGGAAGCCATACTTTATACGAGACAGCTGTTTCAGTTCTTCTTCTGCCCTCTGCCCAGCTGATTTAACACCGTACTACGTTCAGGGGAAATATATGACATACTTTCGTCTTTGCCGTATGGTCTGAGCAGGAGCTATAGGATGCGTACGCAACTCGCAATCCTCCTAGACGGCCGAGCCGGTAGTAAGTGCTGACCGGATCGGGTTGAATAGTAAGTTCTGCTCCGTCCCAAGCCAAGGTATCGGGTCGTGAGGTCCAGGTAAACGACTCTCTATCATCATAGAAGATTTTAGACGTGTCCATAGTCTTGAACTAGGGTAACATCAATCAAAGGGTCTATCTGGAGTATTGTTGTATCGCGTACGTTGTCATTGATCCACTTTTTGTTGAATTGCGATTCTTCTTCGGCCAATTTTTCACTGATGGAGATGGCGTGTTGAAGCTAACAGAGGAAATTGAGCCTCCAGGATCTCAGGGCGAGGTTATGGTGAGCCTAACCTGAAACCTTTCCATAAGCCTGGTGAGCTCGCTACTTAGGTTTTCGTACGCTTGGAGCCTATCCTGTGCTCGAAGCATCGCGTGAACACGTTGCTTGCGACGGAGTGTGATCTCAAAGCGAGACCTGATTTCTTGTAACTGACTATCCAAAGCAGATGAGATCTTCGTCCTCTGTCCAAGCTACGGGAGGTGTTGACTCACCTTAGTAGCTCGGTAAACTCGACGATTCCTTTACGGGTGTTGGTCATTGTGATTAGCCCGTCGAGTCGCCGGAGGAGTGATTCGCACTGGTCCTCTTCGTAGCCAGCTACGTATACTCAGGCTTCTTAGCCAGCAAGACTAGCAACCTCGAGGTGTAATCATTTACTCTCATGCGGTCAATTAGTCCTTTCATGACGTTTTCTATCTCTCCCACGCCTGGAAGCGGGAGGGCATTGACAAGTTTTCCTATACCTGACATCCCAGGCATACTGATTCGGGCTAAATTTCAAGAGCGGTTTAGTAAATAAAAATAGGGGAAACGGGGACATGGTTCGAAAGAAGATTGGAAGTTAAGCTCTAGGATTATAAGGCAGTGAGTGGCCCGAACACGTGTATTGATGTTGCGCATACATCTACCAAATATAGCGCATTGATCAGCAACCTCCGAGTTAGTATGCGAACTATTTAGTACAATTATTCGGGCTTACTTCGTATCGTATATTAAGTTCACTGGTTCCCATAGTTTACCAGATATGTATTCCCTCGTGTGGTTGTTACTTTCAACCGCCCATTAAATTCGCTACGTAGAAGATTGTTCTCCGTTCTTGTAGCCTTGTTTCAGAAACCAGCACCGCGCGATTGGTTATATTAGGACTTATTAACACAGATTATTTTACCAGCGTTCGCAGCCTGCGGTTTAGCAATGCAGAAGTAGATAATGTAGGCTCCCCTACAAGCGCTGAGCGCTTTGGGTTTCCTGCCCCCACCACCCCAATTACTACGATTGTTCATATGGCTGCCGCACAGGTGAGTTCCGTTAAATTATCTGCGAAAATCGCGTAATAAATTACTGTAGGCCTTGATTGCGGCGGGGGTTGGTTCTTGCACTAGTAGAGTCTTTTGGCAAGAACACGGTTATTTACACATTGTGAGTGTCCTATTGGAAATGTAATGCCACTCCAATCACAACTCGAAGTTTGCAGGGCGATAGAGACTTCGGTAGCCGGGTGGCATTCTTAGCTCGGTAACTTGGTCATTGTATGTGTTTGAGATTGTAGCGCTTTCATTGAACCCTCACCATCGCCACCCAGCCCATGATAGACTTCGAACCCAGCTCGAAGAAGAGAAGAGGAGAAATGGGGGTGAAGTTGCAAAGGAGACTGAAGGCTGAGTCCTGGGATTATAAGCCAGTCGCTAGAGCAGTGAGCGACCTGAACACCTGCGTCGATAACGCATATGTCGACCAAAAAAAGTGCATTGATCGGTGGGCTGCAGATTATTATTCGACCCATTGAGTATTGTGCCTTCCCTCGGGTGAATTTTACGCCCATTCACCCTCGTGGCAGGCCAAGTGATGCGGCTTTCGTGATTGGCTCATTACAGGCGCCAAGCGCTTCGGATTTTAAGTTTCCGCCGATCGGCCCCTGAGCTCCATCCCGACCACCATGATCGCTCGTAGGGCCGCCGCACAGGTGAGCCCCGTTAAATTACCTCCGCATACCACTCAACAAAATTTTGTAGGCCCGGATTGCGAGAATCGATCGGGACGTTAGTCGGGGTTTAGCTCCCGTTCTGGTTGACTCTTTCGGCAGGAAACACGATTACTTACGGATTTCTTTGACGGAGAGGTGTAATCTACGCTGTGAGTATTCCGCCAAAATCATTTATGATAGCTTCACAGTCGAAAATCTTTACAGGTAGGTATTGCATGCCAGAGGAGGGAGTTCCCCTCTCCCCTTCCTCCAACATCCTCACCAATGCCGAAGTCGTCCGCCTCGCTCGTATATTCGTACAACACGGTGTCAACAAAATTCGACTAACTGGTGGAGAGCCTACACTCCGACACGGACTTGCAGAGCTCATTACTGAGTTACGTGGCCTCGGAGTCAAGCAGATCGGCATGACCAGCAACGGGATCGCGTTATGGAGAAAGTTACCCGAGCTAGTTAAGAACGGGCTGACTCACTTGAATCTGAGGTAAGCACGTCTTCCTAGCTCGGACACTTTAAGGGCGGAAAATGACTTTCCGTTATTGGAGTTTGGATACGCTCGATGCTGCGAAGTTTGAGCGGATGACGCTTCGGCGCGGCCACGACAAAGTTCTGAAATCACTTGATACGGCGCTCTCCCTTCTTCCCTCGTCTCCCAATCCGCTATCGGGCTACACTGGGCCCCATCTTCAGTCAGTTAAGCTCAACACGGTTCTGATTCGTAACACCAACGACTCGGAGCTCGCACGTTTCCTCGCACTCACCCGCTCCCATCCTCTGAGCGTGCGGTTCATCGAGTTTATGCCGTTTGCGGGGAACCAATGGGATGCCAATGCTGTTGTGCCTGCATCTGAGCTTCTAGAGAAGGCTAAGAGCTTAGCTCGTGGCGGATGGTTCGATGATACGGTGTCACATGACGGGGCGGGAGAGAGGGTGGTAGTCCTACATCGCGAACCTACGGATACGGCGCGGACATATCAGATACGAGGCTTTGCGGGGACATTCGGTTTTATTTCGAGCATGTCAGACGATTTCTGCGCAGGGTGTAACAGGCTGAGGATTACGGCTGATGGAAATTTCAAAGTGAGCTCGAACTCTCTCTGTCCTCTTCTTCAGTGGTGGAATCTCTGACACTTTGAATACGCTAGCCGTGCCTATTCGACCAAAAGGAAACCCCGCTGCGCGACCTCCTTCGTAGTAACTCGCCTTCGGCCGAACAAGAACTGATAACAGCAGTTCGTCGAGCCGTTGGTGGGAAGTTCGCAAAACACGGTGTACCGAATAGCTCCTTCAGTGCCCCGGAGGACGAGAACAATCAGGGAACTGTTCGCGAGGCTGGAGCCAAGATTGGTCAGCGGCTTGCTAGGCCTATGATACTTATTGGCGGTTAGAACCTGTTCGTCTTTTGGATGTTATATTTGATTCTGAGGTTGACTGTGTGTTTGGCGTAGGCTCGGCCCAGGAGCAGGACACTGGCTCGAACAGTTTGCTCCTGGGTTATCAACACGCGTTCGGTCGTCGCACGCGTATCCCGTTGGAAACATCGATGGATGAGGGACGACGCGGCGGAATTGTGAGCCGCATGTCTCTGCTCAGGCGACCGACGCTCGTCCACGTCGCATATACCCACAAAATACCTCATGCACCAAGTTACTTATCGTCCACGCGGTCTTTCAGAAGCATTCGTCAAAATCACTCAAAGGCTAGCTCCCAACTAACGCATATCGATCCTAGGACGGGCCGAGCACGTATGGTCGACGTTTCACATAAAGATATCACGCAGCGTTCCGCAACAGCAGTTGGACGGATCGTCATTCCCGAGCACGCGTACATATTAGTCACGAGCGGGAGCACCGATGACGTGCACAGAAAAGTACCCGCATCGGAGGCAGCTGGGCTGTCGGTCCCGAATGGGTCCGTTTCGGGACGAAAGGGCAAACCCGGAAAAGGAGATGTGCTCGCTACCGCCCAACTCGCTGGAATTATGGCCGCCAAGCGCACGGCGGATCTCATCCCATTATGTCATCCATTACCAATCACTCACATCGAAGTCGTACTCGAACCCTCCGTCGTTTCTCCGCCGCCCTCCGAGGCTAATGAGGGACCGATGACCTATGCAATCAATGTATACGCGACTGTTCGGACCGCTTCTCGAACTGGCGTAGAGATGGAAGCACTCACTGCGGCGAACGTCGCGCTGTTGACTGCGTGGGATATGCTCAAGGCGGTTGCGGGACAAGAGATGATGATTGAAAGGGTCTGTGTGTCTCGCAAAGAGGGTGGCGCAAGTGGTTTGTTTGAGCGGGTTGACGTTCTCTGAGGTGGATATACAAGTAGCTAGTTCTGAATATAGTATACGTGGAGGACCTGGCGGCCAAAGCCGCATCATGTGCTTGACTTTGAGCGCCGCTGGCCGAACAGTTTAAGCTATCAACGATAATACAGTTAGACATAATGCATCGCTAGCTATTTTGGCCGGGTCCAAAAAAATAATTGATTCGCGGACTCGTCCCAGACTCACCCGACCACTCCGTATATGCCCACCACCGAAACGTGGTAGGCACATGGCTAGAGGGGACTAAGCTTGCACGTCCGGAGGATTGACTCGATTACACAGATTAACCAAATTTATCGACGTCGTAAACTCAAGAAACTCCTGTTGGTTCAGTGATACTAAGACTCTACCCGAGCTTTACCAAAGAGTTCTCCCAAGAACGGGAGAGTGAGTAATCTACCAAATCGTGTGATGGAACTAAATGTCGTATGATAGCATATTATTTGTCCCACACCCTTCCTCCGACATGATAAATAGAAATAGAAAGCGCGTAAAACAATTCATAATACATAGAGATGTAAGAACCGACCGGAAGCGCCAGTCTCGCCCGCTACTTGCGCTCCTAGCTAATCTGTCTCGTCGTCGGATGGTTCTTCGGTTGATTCATCCGGATATCCTCCAGGCACAGCTGCCAAACCTGCGTTTACAGCTCGGTGGTACCGTCGTCCCCAGTCGTCTCTGATGGGCATGGTTTCATATCCTCTGTAGTTGTGCAGAGTTCAACATGTCATCCGGAAGTACAGTTGTGCAAGCCGGCTTACAGGTCATACAGAAAGGTCCAACCGAGGTTTTCAAGCTCCGTGCATGGTGCACAAGGGTCAGGATTGGCACTGAAGAAGCCAAAGAAGTCATGCGGACATGAGCGGGAGAATCGATTACGGTGAAAGTACAGGCGAGCCCCGGGTATCGGCTCTTTCATTGAGGGAGGTGTATGCGCTTGAATGAAACAATAGCTTGAATAAACTGTATAACCAATCAGATGCGATTGTCAAATACTGTCGGAAAGCGAGGTAAATCCATACCATATTCAATGCTGTCTAGCTCAATTTTTTGCTGCTTTGATACTGATTTTGCTTGCTTCATGACATCCTCCCAGAGGTTCTCACTCGAAAAACTTCTATAAAATGCACGAATGCCCCCATGATAGCCCTTGGTCGCCCAAGTGCTGTGGTAAGAAGGGCACAATAGGTCACTGGTTTCTGTTGCAAGCTAGGTGAGTAACTTACCTGTACTGGGAATTGGTATTAGGCAAGCTCTCCCACCTGCCGTGCAACTCCTAGTCACAGTTGTCCCGAGTGTAAGTCACTTGGATTCCACATTGAGGCAGACCTGGATCAAACTTACCGTTGCATAGGAGTTGCCGCATACGCCTAACATCTCCCACTCATCATTCAGGTATCTTTGAGCTCCGACAAATCGTCCGAGATCACCAGCACACAATGTAAACGGGGGTGGCGCATCGCCAATCCACGCATCCCGCGAGGAGAGTGGACGGAACCCGCGATCCATCGATATCTTGGAGAGTCGCAGCTCAGTGAGATAACTTCCACCAAGGCTTTCTAGAGCATCGGTGAATCTCGGGGTCCATTGCTTCCTTTTATCAGTATTCCATTCGTAGAACCACGGACGGTTCGGATCGCGCATCTCTTGCAAATATATGCGCACAGTTTGGTTGACCTCAAAGCTCGTAGCCCAGTCCGCGAACCCATTCATATACTAAGGGTGGTTGATTAGACCAGTTGCCCAACTTACTCTCAACAGGACCTACCGAACCACCACCAGAGCTCGGTAGTACGGTCACTTGTCCGTCCGGTGTGACGGTGACACCATTTCCAAAGTACTGGCAAACCGTAAGTCAACATCTCCACATGTGCCACTGATACGTACATCCACGCCAGCCCCTGTCCGACTTTCTTTAAGGTATGCATATGCTTCCTTGTGATTTCGTGAGAAAAAACCACACCCGAAAATCACACACAGCTTACTTCAAGACCTCGAATCTGCTGGCACTCGATCTCAGGTTACACCACGCAGATAGAAAAACACTCACACAACGAGACAAAGCGATACCGGAAACTTGTCCACCCAGAAAGGCCTTGATTGGAACACCTTCTAAAAGTATGCCAACTACGTGAACACCTGTTGTCGTAGATATGATGAACAAACTGGTCTTACGCATGGCCATCACGAAGCCATTCAGTCCATCGCAGCCCTTTGTCACTCCAACAATAGCTGCAATGTTCCTGTGTCTATGACACAGAACACGGTTAGTACAGCCTATAGCTTGTGCTTGAGAGTTCATACAGTACCTCATACGAGATATCCTTTTTAGATCTCTCTCTGCTGCCTGTCGGACCCCCTTAACGTCGTAACCTATTCAAGTTATCCATCTCGCATACCTTGGTTGTCGCCGTATGGTCTCCCTGATCCGCGCAGGAGCTGAAGAACGTGCAAAGAACACGGGACGCCCTTACTCGGCCAAGTTGATAAGTTTCAAGAACTGGACCAGGGCGTGATTCGAGCTTTCCGTTCTCATAAGTCAGAATCCGGGGTCGCACAAACCACGTAGAAGACTCTTGCTCGTCAAGGAACAGCTCGTCCGGATCCACCGTTTTGAACTAGGTTTAATCAGCATGTATAAGTAGTTTGATGGATCGTTGCTCACATTGTCATTGATCCATCTATCGTGTGCGTAAGCTCTTGCTTCGATCGACCTATTGCGGATAGCTTGCTGAATCTGATTCGAACAGTTTAGCCCTTGAGGTCTGCCAGAGGATCATGTTGAGACCAACGTTGAACGATTCCACCAGATAGGTGAGTTCCTGACTGAGATTGTCGCGGAGACGAAACCTGTCCGATGGACGAAGAATCCTTCCGACTCTTGACTTCTGTTTAGCTTTTTCCTCGTACCGAGACTTGAGCTCCTGGAGTTGGCTGAGCGCAATACCTATTGTTCAGTTTATAGCCCCGGCAGTGGTAAATACTCATTGTCACCTTAGCAACTTATTCTCGCCTCCAGCGTCTGTCCAACCATTAGCTGCCTCGATCAGACCCTTGAATCGCTTGGCGAGCAACTCGCACTCGTCCTTCTCATAACCATGCTCCTTGATAAAATAGCTTTAGCTAGCAGAACCGTTCCACCATGGTCGCATTTACACACCGTCATGAGGTCGAACAAACCCTTTACACCGTTCGTTATCTCTCCCACTCCCGGTAAGGGGAGGATGGAGACGACGCTCGATTTCCCAGCCATATCTGTTTTGAGTGACACCAAGATTCGACTTGGATTCAATTTAAATGAGGCCAAGTAAAGCGGTGGTATGGAAGTCGGGAGGAGAGATGAGCGGAGGTCTCCAGGGCTTTGAGCACAAGCGCCAAGGCGATGAAGCGATGAACACGTGGGTATCGCGCATACACCTGCCAATCGGGTCTCGGCTGAAACCCAGGATGTTCGTTGGGTCTCCGGAGCGCATAAATGGCGCGCCGTAGGCTGGTGGAGCCTGAGGAGCGTACACATACGGCCCAGGAGCACAAGGGAGCACTCATATAGGATCCTGGAGCGCTTGAGAGCACCTCGATAGATGCGTCGCAATTTGCGCTCGGCATCAGAGTATGACCCCGTTTAGCCGAGACCATTCA
>JANWGL010002428.1:0-10952 GCA_025200755.1 Ceratobasidium sp. C01 | reverse complement strand
TACGTTATTGAAGGACGGCCCTACTTACAGCCGGACGTATATTTGTAGGACGCGCCGGGATATCGTCAGCCGAGATAGCCACCCACTACTTTTGTGGCACGTGCTCGCTCAATATTTACTAGCTCGGTGATCGCCTCAACCCCGGGCGGGCGGCTAGGGCGGCTATATAAATAACGACCATCATTATCGCACGACCATCCATCTCCAGCGCTCGACGACCATCATGTACACAGGCCTTTCACGACGACCGCCTAATCAACCTGCGTTCCACATATTGCCTCCAGATTCGCGGCCTCAACAGCCTCGTCATTCAATACATCAGTACGACCAGCATGGACAATATGATCAGTATGATCATGGTAGAGGACACGCAGTGAGTTTATTGTTGTCGATTATAATTATGTGCGAGAGTAACTGAACAAGTCTATCTAGCCCTCGCCATCTCACTATGCGCCAGCGCCATCCACCCACCACAGCTCTCCCACATACGACCAATCACCATATACAGACTATCGTGAACCAAATCACGATTTCTATTCCGACTCCGAGTCTGAGGGGGGCTCGGAAGAATTTCTCTCCGTCCCGGACCAAGGCTTTCACAAGCGCAGCTACTCAAACGAAACCAGGGGACGCCCCGTTCGCTCCCAGACGAAACTAGTCGATCCGAGAAGTCGCTCGTCTGATGGTACGCAGCCTCACGTACACAAGCCCAGACATCGCAAGAAACACTCGTTGCGGTCATCACTCAGCAGAGGGGGACCTTCGCCACGTATGGAGGTGGCGTTTCTTCCTGATGTGACTGTAGTCGAATTTGACACTGAGGAGGCGGTAGCGTCTACGCCGCTAGAGCCCCCGCCTCGGCAATACAGACGAGTGAGTCTCCTGTTTTTATTGTTATATTATCAACTAACGTTTGCGCATTTTTAGTCTCCTACCCCATCTCCGACTACTTCCCCAACCCAGTCTACCTATCCGGCTCGGCCTTTTTATCCGCCCCAGGCTTCGTATCCACCTCAGCCTGCTTCTCCAACTTATACCACCGAGACAGTGGAGACGATAACTCGCGAGCGCATACGATATCGTTCCTACAAGGAGGTCAACCCGGAGCTCTATCACTATTGAATACCTCCCGAGTAAAAGTGACCTCCTCGGATTAGCGTGTATCTGTATTTTGGACTTGTACTAATGATCTATGCCTGTAATTGAATTTCTGGCAAATTTGTGATGTGTGCCTTGGGGTGGGGTGGGGTTGGATAGGTTTGCATCAGCATATGTGGTTTACACGTGAACAATCTACTGTAACTTTCTCTCTCTAATGAACCATTTTTCGTCGCTAAATGCGATATCCAAATAACGAGAACGATTGTCGTTGATCGAACGCCTGATTTGCCGATCTCGACCCAGCTTTGTACGTAGCAAAAGCTTGAATTTGTAGTGAACGTATCCCACAAAATAAATGCCTATAAGTTCGACCTACAAAACTCTAGTAAATTCGAGCTCTATTGGACACGGGTCATTCGACCTTGACTTTTGTTTTTCGCGCTACTCTGGTGGTGTTGCTGGCAGGATCATTGATGTTTGGGCGCCTAATTAATCGGGTCCTGGGCGCTTCCTAGTGTTGTCTGTTGCTGGCGTCAACTTTGTGTGTGTAAGCTCTGGCTTGACAAATCGACGCTCTCATAAGCTAACTCGAAAGTTGAATTAAATTTAGCAATTCCACTATTATTTCCGTATCACCGACTGCACACGACACGCCAACAAGACCATGTATGAAATCTGAGTCGAGGTCTGAGTCGCAACCGATCCATTTCCTGCCCACCGCAACCCCATCCTAAAATGATACAAATAACCCTCTACTTGCACTTGGTCGACGGAGGTTACGTCACATGCGGCCGCGGAGAAGAAGGTGACGAAGTGAATCCAGTGGTGAGAGGCCGGGACGTTCCCACCAGCGCCGTACTCCCAAGTGTTTACGTTCGAACTTGTGCGTTTATTCCCCTAAAGGAAGACCTTGTGGTGCTAAACATGACCCCGGGAAATAGCTGAGCAACAACCAATGCCAGTTACAGACGAAATCCAAGCAATTCCATCTCCTTCAGCGTCAATAGATCCAACCAAGAACGCCACTCCTGCTGTTCCGGCAAACAAGGTAAGCTAAATGGTTCACCGCGCCTTCAAAAACTTGACCAGACCACGCGTTCTTGAAAAGCTAACCGAGGAGGCCCTCGAGTATCTCGCACGGCGCGGCTGTTTGGGTGCTCTACATAGGCTCTAGCCGGTGGTCGCTTTAGAGACATCTGGCCTGAGAAAATCCTCCATGACACTTCGGTTGCTGTTGAACATTTGAGACTATATAGCATCACACGGTGCGAGATGTATAAAGATATTTCAACTACCACTTAGAATGCATACACAAGTCTAATAATTTACATCAGCGTGCAGCACGGGAGCTACACGGACGGTCGAAAATGAGACACAAAAACGAGCTAGATTCATGGAGATCGCAATGTTTAAATTGTAGCCGGCAATGACGTCGCTGTATATAACAATTGGGACACTTTCGGCCTATATTTTTCAAAAGCCCAATGTTGATCGTCGGCACGGTAAGCTGACTCTGCTCGGTTGGATATTCCTAAATACGATTACCTTGTAAACGGTACTAGCAAGTCGCAGGCAGCTTGGTGTATACGTACTGCATTGATCTATGGGCGCCTAATCGCATCGGCCAAAACCGGTTGCCCGAGCGCTTTCCGCTATTGCCTTCTGCTGACGTCCACGCCATATGTGTAAGCTCTGAGCTGGTACATCGAGTACGCCCGGGTTAACCGCATCTTGTACTCTTGATTTGGGCTTGGGGCTACTTTGACAATAGCTCTATTTCTTCTATATCATTCCACGCTGACACCACACTAGCGATACTATGTACTATACTGGCCTTGGTCAAAACTTGGGTCACAACCCAAACGATTCACCCTGGAACTACAACCAAGGAGACCCTAAATATGTACGATTTGAATCGGATCGTAATAATACGAGCGCCACGAAGGCCCCTCCTTGGGCCACGTCTCAACCATCTCCCGCAATGCCCATGTTTGTCTTTCCCCAAGATACCAGAATTGAACAACCTCAGGCCATCCCGTACATATTTGCAGAAGAAGACAATGAATGGGACTCGGTGAGTTTACTGTAACGATCTTGCACAGTGCCCACTACGCCAGCCACTCAAACACTCTCTGCTACATTGGGCGTGCTGCGACAGTCTCGATTTCCGCGCTACGTACCGTCGCCTGTTCGTAGTCCGAGTATGCATAGCCATAGGCTACCCAGTGATTATTATTATTCGCCAGCTGCAGAATCCGACTCGGAATCTGTTATATCTACAATCTCAACTCAATATCTAGCCCCTCCAACTACTCCCACCCACAGACGAAGACACTCTGACGATTCCAGAAGTCGACCGAACAATACTACAAACCGGCTGAGCGAACCAAGAAGCCGCTCACATGAATCCGCTTCTCGTCGACCACAACTGTCTACCCCCCATATCCACCAGCCCACTCATCGGAGGGTTGGCTTATTAACCTCCGCGCAGAAATCGGGTAACTATTCGCGGGGCCTAAGGGTGTCATTTGTCCCTGGTGCAACAGTCCTCGGCTCTGGCGAACCATATACGGGGCTCATCCCTAGCCCAGCGCAACTTGAGCCTAAGAAGGTCCAAATAACCCTCTACCTCCATCTGGTCAACGGAAGATATGTCACATGTGGATATGGAGAAGGAATCGACGAAAGAAACCAAGGGATAGGAACTGAAAAGACCCCTTCCGGTGCCACAGTGCCAAGCATCTATGTGGAAACGTGTGCGTTGATTTCTTTAAATGAATGTCCTGCGGAATTAAAGTGATTCTGGGGGATAGCTGAGCAACAAACGACGCCGGATATGAATGAAATGCGAGCAAGTCCATCGCTTTCGGTCCTGATGGATTCAGACGAAGACACAGTTCCCATCATCTATCCGATTGCAGAGGGTAGCGACAGTGGTACTCCATCTGGCGTTTTTTCGGCACCCGATTCCATTACTGCTGTCCGAGACGGATACCCAGGCTCGCCCATGCCGAGTAATCGTGGACAAATGTCAATGGACGCCATTAGGACATGGCGGACAGGAGTCCGAGAAGGGTGGTCATACTTGTATCAAGTCTCACCTCTTGGCCAATCGTTACATTTGAATGGCAGCGAGGTATGTTTGTCTTACGCTATTTATGATGCCTACAGTCCAATTAAAACCCCTTCAGACGGGTTCAAGTGATACAAGCACGGGCACTAGTTCTTATGCGACCGACTCAATCTATTCTACGATTGCTGTTGCAGCAGGGATTCCCACTTCACCGTCAATGCGCCCTAAATCACATTTTTCCTACGAATCCGTTGAAGAATGGTGGTCCGACGTACTGGCCCAGTCATCCAACGGGCTTCCGGAACCACCGTTCGACGAGCCTGAGGAACGAGTTAGTGGAGAAGCCGGGGAAACGAGTGACCAGGTACGCTCACAAGCTAGCTTATTTATTTTACACAGGTTATTGACGCCTTGTTAGACAAACACCCTGACCATTACAACAAACACGGTACGCTAGATAAACTAACGCCCCTTGAACACATTGACCAATCTGCGCCTACTTGACCAGCAAACCGAAGAAGCTTTCGAATATCTCACAAGACACGGCTGCTCCGACCTTTCCTCGCGCCTCGATTCACTCGGGTGTTCCGCACAAGCCTTAGCTGGCGGCCGTTTCGGAGATGTATGGCGCGGGAAACTTGTTGATGGCACTCAAGTTGCTATTAAATGTTTGAGGCTACACACGGCGTCGCACGGTGCGAAGAGTATCAAGGTATTACAATTACAATTTATGACGCATACATACAGCTAATCGTCCACAACAGCGTGCGGCACGAGAATTATATAATTGGTCGAAAGCGAAACACGAAAACGTGTTGGAACTTATGGGAATTGCAATGTTTAACGGACAGTTAGCAATGATATCACTGTGGATGACGAACGGGACCCTCTCAAACTATGTTTTCCAAAATCCCAATGTTGACCGTTGGGCATTGGTGGGTTGATTCTACGAGATTTCGGATATTCTAAACTAGCATTACCTTCCCAACAGTGTCTACAAGTCGCAGAAGGCTTAGCATATATGCACGACATCAAAATGGTAATGATCCATGTTTATTGCCTACCTAACTCGCTAACTGCTTCTTGTTTCAGGTGCATGGTGACCTAAAAGCCGTCAGTCTGAAAAATGTTCAAAAGCAGCTCTCGCTCGCTGAAACATTCGTTGGCAGATTAATATTCTAGTGTCCGATCAAGGCGTTGCTAAACTGAGCGACTTCGGGAACTCCATCCTTACGAATTGCTCACTCGGTTTCACCGCGACCTCAAATATTGGAGGAGGAACCATGCGTTGGATGGTCAGTCTCTTATCGCTTTCTCAATTGGCTGAAGCTTTGACAGGCGAACAGGCACCTGAGCTCTTGGAAGAGGAAGCAGCCGATCGGAGTCTTCAGGCGGACGTATACGCGTTAGGCATGGTATGTGTGATACACATTAGGCAAATCCCCGTTTATCGATAGCTAATTGTGGTGTAACCGGTGTGACAGACAATCCTAGTGAGAGACGACAGCAACTACATAAAACTTGAGCTTTACTTATCCGGGGTCCCGGAATGATTCCTTGTTACAGGAGGTTATGACTGGCAGGTTGCCTTTCTCTGAGCGTAGGACCGACGCGGCAGTATCGTTCGCCATCAGCAGTGGTAAACGCCCCTCCCGACCGGAAGAGATGTCAACCTCCACCAAGAATGGGGACAAGCGATGGGCCGCGCTGATGAGCTGCTGGGCTGCAGAGCCAGAAGCACGACCTACTTGCCGCAGCATGCGGGATACGGTGAGTGGCTCCACGACCCCATCGTAACGACTAGGCTAACTGCTTGAAAACTAGATGTTCACTCTGTTGTAGTCTCCAGCCCTCACAAAGATTCGGTTGACCGTGAGACACTGTGTGCAGGGGGGCTGCGTATCCTTGAGCTTACCGTAAACTAATTCCTAGTTAGTTTAGTTTTTGTCTATTTCGAATTTATCGATAATGGAGGAAGGACTGTCTACGACCATTTTAAATTATATTTTTTGTCTCTTGTAGAACCTATTTTGCGAGGGGGAGTTGCAGGAAGACAGGGGGTTTGTAGATACATGGCGACATTGTCACTATGTAACAGGTTTATACCTCGATATTTTCTCGTTTCATCCCAGCGAAATTCTGAGACCTTGCTAAAGGTACTACATCCTATCAACGGAGAAGGGTTGAATATTATAGGCAGCGCGTAAGTCAAAGGGTGACCTTCACGCAATATCAAGCTTAGTGACAGTGTCACTATTCACAAACACTACGCTTCCTCACCGGCCACTGTAGCTCTCGGGTCGTTTATTAAGTTGTGTAAGAGCTCTATAGGCAGAGCTCTGAGTATACAACAAGTCAAAACCCTGTGGGGGGTAGGGAGCAGATGGGGAGGCGGAGCCGATGGTTGTGCGATGGTCTTAAAGCCGAAGTCAATGTTAGGGTTAACTCCACTCACGCTTAGGTCATTGAACGACTTGGGCGATGAAAATTTGCGGCTGTATGTTATATGCATATAATCTCAGATTATATGCTATTTAGACGCTGTCACTTTGTGTGGTCGGAATCCCAATATATATTTATTATGTGTAGAAAGTCGCCGAATCCTCACGGATTATCTTAGAGCGGAACTCCGTTCGATGCATTCTCTCCAGGTGTCGAGGGAGCTAAAGCGGGAACGCTTGCCTGGGCCTGGGCGAGCACGGCCTCGAGGATGAGGCCGAGTTTCTCATTGGCCTGTTTATGCTGCTCATCATTGGTACGTCGAAGTTCTTCCACAGTCGCTGTGAGCTCGCCCACAGTTGTTGTTAATTCGTTGACCGTGCGCTCTAGCGAAAGAGTTGCCCGGGCGCGAGTGGTCTCACGAGCGGGGATAGGTGGCGGGACTGCAAGGTACACAGTTAGTTACTAAGTATTTTGATCGCGTATACACTCACCTCGAACTGGCTCGAACGCAAGCGCTTTGCTCCTGCTTCCGGAAGTAACAATGGGACTAGGCGGAAAATCTCCCTCGGAGTCTAGTCGAGGTGAGTTGAGTTGAGTTGAGTACTTTTATGCGTACGGCTGAACTTACCGTTTGGGTTGTATAGTGTCGTATCATTCTGTAGCGTGGGGGTGTGCTGCGGCGTGGGGAACTGCCTCGCTATCAAGATCGTGCCTACGGGCTTGGGGTATACGGAGGGCGGGGGAGCGGAGGGATTGGTCGACTTGGAGCTCGGATTGCCGCCAGCTCCGGGTGGAGCCGAACCGGGCGCAGAGGGAGTAGGGGTGTTTGCCTCGGGCAAAAGGAAAAGGCTCGTGCCAGGCTTGCCCAACGCACTGACTCGGCCGGGTTCGTAGGGCTTCTTTTTCGTCTTGGGTTGGGGCATTTCAGATTCGTCGCTGGAATGCGCAGGATAACCGCCCGCGCCAGTCTTGCGCTTCGTCATGCTGCAATCGTACTCAGAGGAGGGCTTCACTTAGCAGAATCCAGAAGGCGCGCACCTTTAAGGTGAGTCGCCAGGCGTCGTACTCACGCACGGACCGTTCACTTACGCACAGACCGTCCACTCTGTCCTTAATAAGTCGCTCTCTACTGCATTTGGTGGTAGGATCGCCAACAGCAATCACTTTCGGATTCCAAGTCTTGGCTCGACGTCAGGTAGGTCTTCTACTCGCTCCCGCCCTCCCAAACACTCATTTAACTTAATCGAGGCCGGTACATACCTTGGAGCGGTCAACGCGCGCCTTAGCGCGTGCCTTTGTACACCGCCAAAAGGTATACCATTATAATTATAATAGCCAACATGAGATTAAATATGTACATCCAATATTATCTCGATATTATCTCGCGTTTGTGTACCAAAAGGACCAATCATTTTGGCAAATTATATCGGTAGAATACATCTTATCCCTCTCTTATGCGGGCACGCGAGTTCCTGTGCTTCAGAATCCCGTTGGGCGCTGGTAAGTTAACTTTCTTAGGCGGGTTATTCTGAAATACCACCACTTGCCAAACAGTGCCTACAAGTCGCAGAAGGCTTAGCGTATATGCATGGAATCAAAATGGTATTGCTAATTCTCTCTTGTTGACTCTCATCCAGCACGCCGGTAGTTTAATTATTCTCCTTTAATTAATTATTCTTATTGGTTTTAGGTGCACGGGGATCTCAAAGCTGCAAGTCTGCAAATTTTTGAAAGAGGCTTCTGAATGCTCAATTATATACTGGCAGATCAACGTTCTAGTATCCGACCAAGGCATTGCCAAACTGAGCGACTTCGGGAATTCCATCCTCACTGATTGCTCACTCGGTTTTACCGCGACGTCGAATATTGGAGGAGGAACCATTCGTTGGATGGTCAGTCTCAAATCGTTTCCCCGGCTAACCCGGAATTTGACAAGCAAGCAGGCCCCTGAACTTTTGGAAGAGGACGCGGCTGATAGGAGCCTCCAAGCAGATGTATATGCTTTGGGGATGGTATGTACAACAGAATTTAGGCGACCTCTAATATATTGACAGTCAATTGGGGTACAACTGGCCTAATAGACACTCCTGGTGAATGGCGGTGGTAGATTTATAAAAATGGGGCTTTACTTACGCAGTATCCTAGAATCATTCTACGTTCTAGGAAGTTGTGACCGGCAGGGTGCCGGTTTTCGAGCGCAAGAATAACGCAGCGGTATCACACGCTATCAATAGCGGTAAACGCCCCTCATGGCCGGAAGAGATGTCGTCCTACATCAGGTACGGGGACGAGCGATGGGCCGCACTAATGAGCTGCTGGGTTGAAGAACCAAGAGCACGACCTACTTGCCGCAGCATGCGGGATACAGTGAGTGACAGTATGGCCACGTTGTAGCGACCGAGCTAACCGCTTGAAAACCAGGTGTTCAATCTGTTGTAGAATTTAGCTCCTGCGAAGATTCGATCGACCGTAATACATTGTGGACGGCAGACTTGAGCATCCTAGATCTTACTGTAAACTAGTTCCTAATTGGGGTTTTTCTTTTCTTTGCTTCATCTCGACTTATCAGAACGGACGAAGAATTGTTTATAAACATTATGACATATACTTATCGTCTCTTATAGAACTCATATCACGAGGAGGAATTATGAGACGATAGGGGGTTTATATACAGCGACGTCGTCACCGTGCAACGGGCTTTCAATCCCAAATGCCCCGATATGCTCTCGCTGCGTCCCGGCAAAACTGTGAGAGAGTGCTGAAGATACCACGACACATCGACATAGAAAGTTTGGGTATTCCGGGTAACGTGCAGGTCGAGGAATGACGGTCGCCAAAAATCAGACTTGGTAACAATATCATTGTGTACAAACATCCGAATGTAGGGTGGGTATATGCAGCGCAGCTGGTGCTGGCCAGTACCGACGCGGTCACGATGCCATATTTGACTTGATCGAATCCCGCTAATTCCCAGCAACGACATGGCCACACTTCGTAAGTGTGCACGAACCTGTCCAAGTTAAGTTAACCTATTAGTGCGACAGATAAGCACATTGTGTCCTCGCCTTCGTCACTCGTCCTGGACGCCTTGCACGGACTCTCAAGCGCCAATCCCAGTGTGATTGTTGATGAGCAGCATAAAGGTAGATGTTTTCTGCCGATTGAATGCCCCGTAAAGTACCGGAACGTGTTCCATTAGTGCTGCATATCGCGCAACCGAACCGATCGCAAGTTGCATTGATCAGCGGAGGCGGATCTGGCCATGAGCCGGCCCACGCAGGATTCGTCGGTGAGTCCGATGTATAACCCGCTTGCGGTTTGGTTGGCAGGTATTAAATAAGTGAGTATCGCAGGGGAAGGGATGCTCGGTGGTACGTAGCCATCGTTGAAAGTTGGGAAGGATCTATATCGATTAGAATGGTTGATACGACTGGTGGATGTAGCTGCTGTTTGTGGTGATGTATTCGCGTCGCCAAATGCGAATCAAGTGAAGCGTGCGCTCCAGCTGGTAGAGAACGAAAAAGGGTGCGTTTGCTAATGCCTATGCTATTTAATGCTAACCGTCATTGATTGCAGAACTCTTATGATCGTTAAGTAAGACTTTAAACGAAACTACCCCACTTGTTCACCTTGGTTCAATTCCCGACTTCATTCCAGGTCGTATACCGGTGATATACTTAATTTTGGACTAGCTCGGGAGCAGTATTGCGCAGCCAATCCATCCAAAGCAGCCACTCTCAAATTCGTTGTCGTAGGCGACGATGTGAGCGTCGGTAAAACACAAGGTGAAATCGTTGGACGGAGGTAAGCTAACCAATACGTAGGAGGGTGTACCATCCTTGTTAACTTTCTTGGAAGGGGTTTGGCAGGAACGGTGTTGGTATATAAGATAGCGGGAGCCTTAGCAACTCGCGGAGCGAACTTGGATCAAGTTCACGCGGTGGCTCAATTCATAGCTGACCGAGTCGGTACGATCGCCGTTGGGTTGGAGCACTGTCATGTTAGGGCTACTAGCTTATTATATGGGTATGTGCTAAGTTCGATTGAAGGTTCCTGGGACGGGTTCGGCGGAGAGCCATTTGAAAGAAGACGAGATTGAGGTTGGAATGGGTGAGTATTGGAGTTTCTAATATATACTTTCCCATGCTGTATTATCTAACTGCTATTTCGTACCAGGGATACACAATGAGCCGGGACACAGTCGCCTGCGTCCTATCCCACCACTCCCTAATCTCATCGAGAAGTTGATCGGCTATCTACTTGCTACACCCGATTCCGATCCTGATCGAGCGTTCCTTCCATGGCCTAAAAAAGGAGACCCTACAAGCTGCGTTCT
>JANWGL010002427.1:0-23610 GCA_025200755.1 Ceratobasidium sp. C01 | reverse complement strand
ACTGAGAACCAGAACCTTCTAGTCGCCAGTTGGTAAAAGTTTCGTTGATTTTCTCTCCGTAAATACATACCGGACATGTATCAACTTCTTAGCCACCAATGATTCTCTTCTTGGAAGTGGTCTCGCAATTGCCAATTAATTATGATGCAGGCACATATCCCTTATTAGGTCTTTGTCGATGGGTGCACGCGAAGTGCACCATACGTGTTTTACATCCACACTTGCCATAAGTCCAGCGCAATGCGGTTGAAGACAAAATCCGCAACTCGGTGTCTTGCAAGTGACGCTAAACTAAAACGGAACTCTGTCGGAACCCCAAAGGAGAGCTCCAGCATGGCTAGCTTCGATGACTGAAATATTATCAAACAAACGATTACCCCCTAACCTCGTTTATAAATTTATGGTAAAGCGCGTAAAGGGGCCTTGCCTGTCGTCGGCTCGGTGATTGGCAGTACGTGATATATTTCCTTAATAGTACTGAAGCAATGATTGGAGTCAACTATTGGAAAACGCAGTTCCCCTTTCTTGCCTCGTACAAAAGCGTTTTATCCTCAAGCGTTTCGAGTGGTAGTTTAGGATACCTTTGTAGGCCTTCAATACATAACCATTTTGAGCGTGTTTCGTGTGTATTTAATATCCTTTCAGCTATCCAGCACGAGAGACCATCGCTTGCGACATTCTTCCCTGGCGGTCCGCTGAATAGTAGGATGTTTTAGCATACGTGCACCAGTGATCGGCCCTCGGCGCTCCTATAATCGGAAATATTCCTGAGTTCGTCTTCAAGGACATCTTCAACCATACTGTATGCGCCCTCGTGAACACTCTCGGGTATTGCAGTACCACTTCGCGATGTCACTGGATCGCTAGACGCTGGTAATGATATCTGAGCGCTCGGGGACGTGTGGACACCCGCAAGCATGTGCTCTCGAGCGCTCTCAAGCGCTACGAGTGACGAGACTGGTATCAAACATGGTACACCACACAGCGGTTTTATTGTTCGCCCCCGACATCGAACAGCCAGCACTTCTGCATAGATTTCGGCACACGACACGACACGAGCCAATTAATCTTACTCGAGGCTTCGAGCCATTCAATACACCCAGCCCCGACTCGAACCGGAGTTTGAGCCCCAATGCATTTACCGAAGTGTTCTTTATAGTAAACTACCCGTATGGACCTCCTGATGTCTAAATCCCATGCCCCGATTACCGGAGCAAGGAAATCTCATTCCTATCTGACAAGTTCTTACTCGTACACCACGAACAACGGCGCATATACGCTGCACTAATGTAAAAAAAAAAAGCATCGTCCCATAAACAAGCGCAAACCACCCCCGCCACACTGTTGATACATCCCAACAACGAAAAAAAAAAGTCAAGAAAAAAGCAAAGCAAAGTCCTATGCGTCTAATATCGAGTATAATCAGATTCCACAGCAGATCTAACCCTCATCTGTCTCATATCCTCCTCGTACTCCGCTTTGACCCGTTTCCTCCTCGCAGCGTTATCCCGTGCTCGAGTCAACCAACTCCACACCCCAGTCTTCTCCTCAAACCCTGGTCCTTCGTTCCCTCCTCCCCGCCGAGCTCCGGCACCTTCCCATTCTCCACCACCGTCCGACCGCATCGGGATCCCACCTGCGAAGAAGCCGCGCCTCGACCGGTCTTGCGACATCGACCGTCGATGATTGTCCCCGAATCCAGAACGAGGTCGTTCCCCAAAGCTTGAGCGAGGGCGTTCACGCTCTGCGGGCCCGGAGCGCGGTCGGTCTGCGAAGCTAGACATCGGAGTTGGGTCTCCCAGGTTAGAACGAGCGGTTTCGGCGAGATTGGAACGCGGAGGTTCGTTGAAATCTGTTCGTGGGAGGTCGGCAAAGTTTCTTCGCGGTGCGCCGGTGAAGTTGGTTCGAGGGGGTTCGCTGAAGACTGGTCTTGGTGGCTCTGAGTAGTTTGCTTTGGGGGGTTCGTTGAAGGTATTGGCAGGAGGCTCGTTGGATTTGGGAGGTTGGCCAAAGGTTGGTGCGCCAAATGTGGTCTTGGGAGGTTCGCCAAAGTTGCCTCTAGGAGGCCCGTCGAAACTATTTCGAGGAGGTTCATTGAAAGTGTTCCTGGGAGGCTCGTTGAAAGTGTTCCTGGGAGGCTCATTGAAAGTGTTTCGAGGAGGCTCGCTGAACGTATTCTGGGGAGGCTCATTGAAATTACTCCTAGCAGGTTCGTTGAAATTGTTCCTGGGAGGTTCACCGAAGCCAGTGCGCGGCGGATTATTGAAATTATTCCTCGGCAACAAACCAAACGTCCTCGCCCCAATCCCACTCTGCGGCGCAGGCGCAGGCATAGACGGTCGATCCGCAAACGGTCCCTCTCGTTCGCTGGCGCGCGACCTCGGCCTATCCCCGGCGCCTCTATTCTCAAACATGTCCCTTTCCTCTTTGGCTTGGCGGTACCCTGGACGCCGGAACCACCCGTGGTGATGTGCCCAATACATTAGGCCTAGGAACCATACGAGGGCCGCGATGCCGCCGAGTGTCCCGCCAACAATGGCGCCAATGTTGGGTGTTTTTGACGCGGCGGAGGCGGTGGAAGATGACGTGGCCGTTGCCGCCGACTGTGAAGTTGTCGACATGGTGGACGACGTTGAAGTGAATGAAGTTGTAGTTGGTGATGTAGTCGACGAAGGGAGTGCGGTGGTGGGAGCAGTGAGTGTGATGGTGAGCTGTACTGATCCTGAGGGTCCTATTCCGATAATTTGTGAGCTGGAAGTTTCGGACATTCACAAGCAAGATTGCGCAGTAGTAAGCTTGGTCGCGTAATAGGCGAACAAAGAAGCACAAGCAATCGAAGGTGGATGCTTCAACGGGAGCAAATGCCTGAGATGAAGTGCCGGACCCGGGAAGACAAGTCCAAGGACGCCAAGGTTGTAGAAGACGCAGAGGAAAATAGGGAAGTAAGGTCGAGCGAGTAAGGAACACCAGGCAGGGTCAAGATAGAGGCAAATGTTGAGATGTTGCTGTGATGTAGACACGGCTGCCAGAGTAAAGACGAATGATCCACGGAGACAATTGTGGTGGACAAGTGGTCGCGTTTGGAGAAATATTGGTGGGAGAAAGTGCCAAACGTTTGTTGTTCAACCACGTTTTTCGAGCCGAACCCGGGTCCGGTGCAAAAGACGCTATGAAACGTAAGTTAATGTCAGTTTTGACAGGCGGCAATTGACATAAGGAGCAATTGTAAGAGCGGACAAATATATGTCTGATCGATATTAAAATATCGTGTGTGATAATGATGATCAAGGGCCGTCACAGCAAGCAGCATGGATGCGGCGGCAAGGGGAACACAATGGAAGCCGAATAACGAACGTATTCATCTGGAGGAACAGTTGTAACAAAAGAGCCACGTACCAGCGCTAAACAAAGTCTTGGCTTAGGCAAACAAGCTTCGCCTGGATCGAGTGTGGTATCTGAGCGCATAAAAAGCCAGTTAGCGTTGATGCATAGACCTTCAGACGTTTTCAGCCCCAAAGAAGGACGATAAACCGAATGATGCGGCGTGGGATGGGATGTTATCGCTCTGGTCTTTATCTTCCGTTACGTTATGGGCACTCTCGATATCACCGTCATGTCAAGGCTTTAGGACCCAGTAACTCAGGCTCTCCCCCAGCCATAAGACCAACCAACAAACCGATGGTAGCCACCCAAATAGAATTATTAAATACACCAACTCACCCTGTCTCAACCGACAGCGCTAGCCAAGCCTCAAAATACCTGTTGCTGGGCGAACACGAGCAAGAGTACGATGGAGTAGACGATATATTGCAGTGATGTGTGATATCAGTAAACTAGCAGTTTAATAGGCAAAAAGAGCGGCGATAGAGTGAGCAAGTTGGGTGCTACAAGCAAACAAGGTCGCGGGAAAAGCTGGTTGGCGTCGATCTCCGTTGCAACCAGAGGTCGCCTGATATTCGAGACCCAACGACTTCCAGCTCCTTCCTCAATTTCTCCGACTGAGAGCGATATAAAGGCTAGAGTTTCAGAGGCCTAGCCAGGAGAGCACCGCAGGCTGCGGTCGCCGTCGAATAGACATTAGGAATTCTCCATTCTGCGCATCTCAGGTTCGCAATTGCAAATTGGTGTGTATCCATGTGGGTGTGTATCACCCGTGGTGGCGGGGAGTGTTTGCGACTTGTTTGGACTAGAGACAACAAGCAAATTGACTCGCAGGGTTGAGGTGGTATCGGGGGTACAGTGTCTGCTATATAGCGTTAGGATGTTTGCAGAAGATAGACGTTGATGCTCGCGCTTGGGAAGCTTAAAATTTGCACTCATGACCAGAGCGCGAACAGTGGTGCAATGCACCATCAATAGCGTATTACAAGCCAGCAAGCTAGCCTGTTCGAGTGTTCAAGTATCATATAGGTGTGGTAAGGTGTGAAATACAGCATATTCAAGAAAAAACAACTGTAGATCGGTGAAATGTGGGGGGGGGGCGGTTTTGGAGAGATGAACAGGGATGGGGATAGGGGCATGGGGGCATGGGACGAGAGCAAAGTACGATGAAAGTGTGGAAAAGGAAAACGAGAAAACGATGTCCGCGTGCAGCCAACAGCCCAGAAAAGCAGCCATAAGTTGGTGACATACATGCAAATGTCTGAAACCAAGAACAGAGGTGGTAACAACAAAATGTAGCACTTTTCGAACAACAACAAACCAAACCAAAACTAAATGCAAGTATAAATCTATCCGGTGCAGGCGCGTCGATCACGCTGCGCACGTGGGATCTCTCACGCTCCCCGACCGCGCCTCCCCCTATCGCTCACTCCTACTAGATCACTCAAACGCCTTCGTGGCTGCTACTCCCTGCCCTCCTCCATGCTGGTCTGCCCCATTCTCCAGGCCCCTCCTCGAGGCCATTCGACCGTGCCCTGACCTCCCTCATATCCTCCCTGTACATCCTCCGCACGGCTCTCTCGCCTGCACCTCGCTTCCACGCCCATCGAGACAACCCAGCAAGTACAGCCAACCCAACTACACCTCCCAATGTCGCACCAGCGATCTTGCCAGACGGGTTCGAAGTCGTAGTCGTCTGTGGTGCAGAGGCGCCCTCTGGAGCAGGGAGAGCAGTGAGAGATGTGGTGGCCTGGGCCGAGGCGGTGGAAGAGGCAGTGGCACCCGGCGTGGTGATCAGTGACGTGGGATCGGCAGGCAAGGTACCGATTAACGTCCCAGTGTCGGTAAACACTCCAGTCCCGCTAGGTGTAGTGAGGGTCTCGACATAAGATGAAAAGGTTCCGCTCAGGACAGTGCTCGATGCCGAAGGAGGCGCGCTCGAAACCGATGGGAAAGTCGTGGGGACGACATCCGTTTGGCTGTTGGTACCAGTTACAATGCCGGTAACGGTCGTGGATGGGAGAGTGAGGGTCTCAGTGTAGTATGAGAATGTATTGGTTGAGGCGGTGAGGCTTGGCTCGGCGGATGATGATCGGGAGGTCGTGCCCCGAGTAGTGCTCGTGGGTTCTATTGTCGGGGATGCTTCGGTACTCGGAGCAGGGGTAGGGGTCGGAGTTGGAGTAGGCGTGGGGGTTGGCGTAGGTGTTGGCGTATCAGTTGCAGTTGGAGCAGCAGAGGAAGTAGCAGCGGGTGTGGACGTAGCAGGCTTCGTAGAGATACTTGGAGTGCCTGCCGGTGGCCCCGTGTAAATCTCCGTGATCGTCACCGTTGGCCGGACGATTGTAGTCGCCCTCAACGAGGAACTGGAAACCGGAGTGGAGCTAACAGGCGCCACAGCGGAAGATGTTACGGGTGCACTAGAGCTGGAGGAGACTACGGGTGCGGCCGAAGCAACGGAACTGGAGGCTGAAGGAGCGGGGGACGAGGACGTCGTGACTGGAAGTGAAGTTGAAGGAGCGGCGGATGTCGTTGGCACCGGTGTTGTCGATGCACTAGGCGCCGAAGATGAATTGGTCTGTTCAGATACGGATGCAACAGAGAACGGAGAAGAGGTGGATTCATGAACAGAGGATGAAGGGGTTGGGGTAAAAGTAGACGTCGCGATGGGTGATGAGGTGGAAACGGAGGAGGCGGAAGGGGATACGGGAGTGGACGACAGATTGTTCGACGGAGTGACAGGGATTGAAGTTGACATTGAAGGTGCGGGTGAGCTTGAGGTACTTGGACTCGAGGCAACACTACTCGTCACCTTTGTCGTCACCACACCAGATGTCGCACTACTTCCGCTCGCTGTCTCACTCACGCTGGCGGCTGGATTCAATTGATCAACTCGTGGACTCAGGCCCCGATCAAAGTTGCAAAGCGACTCACCGGCCACGGAAACGACATATGGGAGCGTCGTAGTACCCGACGTCGCGTACGATATCGAGTATGTAACATTGCCCGAAGGCTCCGGAAGACATGTCGGGGCGACATACAAGGAGGCCGTACCAGTACTCGCACTAGTACTCGTGCCTGTACCGGTAGGAGCGCTGCAGGGTGGAAGCGAGACCGCAGACATATTGGGCGAAATGAACTGTTCTGGTGGTGGGTGGACCTCTGTTAGCTGACTGCAAGGTGGACGGCTGTCGTGGCCAACGCAGAGATGCCTCAGGTGACTAGGTAGGCGTGGGGAATCTTTGGGACGAGCGGGAAAATAAAGAGCGAAGTGCTGGCAGATGACGCGCCGAGCCGCTGGACTTCGATGGGAAGACCTGGCTGCGGACGATGGGAGAGTAAGGAGGTATCAGCGGACCGGCCACAGAAATTCGGAGGGAAGGAAGAACAGGGCGTTCATTCAGGATCGAATAGAAATAGGCGGGCTAATGAATAATGAATAACAAACGTCATGCCTCACCCTCTTATCTTTATCGTTAAATCGTCAACCTTGTCCTCGTTGTCGTCGAGCAGGGGGGGAAACGCCCTTGTCCTATGTTGCTCCTACATAAATGCGAGCTGCTGGCAGGCTATCATATGGCCCTGATTCGCGTACCAACCGAGGAAGCCTGGAAGCCCTAGCGATCACACAGGCAAAAGGCCGAGAACTTCTTCTCCCCGCATGGGCCGTGAGACTGAGTAGTACCAGCCATCACCACGCCGAGAATAACACGCCCGACTCCGAATCGCCCATTCGACTGAATTTAACGAATCTCACGCCTCCTTCAGCCGACGCATTACCTCTCACCGGGGCGCCCGCTTTGTTCCGCCTAGCAACCCAGGCTACGTGCCACACTAGTAAACCCCATTATTATTTTTAGGTTGAAATGTATCCACTTGACCCGGGGCTATCTGAGGTTGGGACCTGACTGCGGAATGCTCTATCTTTTCCCTCACGAAACCCCACGAACACCGTAGTTTAATTTTCTGTCAATGTTGACATTCAAAGGGCACATCACCCACAGTTGTATTTTATATCACGTGCACCGCGAGGACAGTAATCCCCGCCTGAGACTCATCAAGGTTGGTATTTGATTACGACTTCCCCTTGCCTCCAATCCCCTCCTTCGACTCTCCCGCTGGAACTCTCGGACTCTGACGGCGACACAGCAAACACTAGGCACCACATGACTTCCGACGCATCTCGTACCCCGGAATCTGTCGGCTACCCTTTAATATCCTACCGCAACCACCAGGGCTTTTATCTGGAGAGGTTTCTGCGGTGCTCTGTTTGGCGAAAAGAGCAAGCACTGCTCTGCCATCTGCGTGCTATGAAACGGCCAATGAACTCCAGTGGAATGCAACTGAACTTGTTAGTTTTGGATATAAACAGAGTTAAGCATGTTGATCGTAGAATGGCAAAGTCTATGATGTTGCCCAGCTAAAACATCAACCTGGGCGTTTTCACGCCTGGACGCTATTCTAAGAACAATACACTCTTGGTTCTTGGTCTCGGGTGGCTTCATTCTACTGGGGATTTACCCACAAGCATAAGCTCTCATTATTCTGGTGGCTTGGCTATATCAGTCTTTTGTAACAAACTAGGCGTTAGCTTATGGCATATATGCTTGTATTTGGTCACAAAGGTCAACAAGCGCCCCGCGTTTCTCCCTTCGGACGTATGCTGATGACCGAGGTTTAGCCAAGCGACAGACCTCAGGCACTCATGTCGATCCTCTGGCAAGTTGGCGCTCTGATCTGCCCGATGGATTCGGATATTGAAAATGTAAGTCTTTTCGATCAACCTACACTGGAAGGTCGGACTGTGCCGTGTTCTGGTCCTTTGACACCCTCAGTCCTAGGGGTGGTACCTGGAGGTTGGTTCGGAAGCGTTGCTTGTTGCTCCTCGTTTGGCGGGCCATACTCGGGTGCGAAAACAAACCTATGGACAGCTGGCCAATGCCAGGCGTGTAGGTGACATGTTGGGGCAGCGCAAAGATCTGCGTTCCCGGGTTTCCAGAGATTCCGGGCACGTTACTGATGCCCGTAAACCAGTAGACGTGGGTGCTACTGCTAGGGGTTGAGCTAATTGACAAGGATGCCCAGGTCGAAGGCAGATGAGACTTTCCATCTCACAACTTGGCTTCTTGGGAGCTCTGTACTATACCAATGTAGAGTTGAAATTCTATCTCTTCTTACTTATCTCCGGGGAAGAAGCGATATCTTAGACTAGTCCCAGGCGTATGGCTTAAAGTTGCTACTGTTCGATGTGTCTTGTGCCTGATACTAGATTAATTGGTGTTGTCTTGCATAACAATGTTTTTCGGGATCACCACCGGTTTCGAGGCTTTGTGGCTTGAAATAGGCAGCCGCTATATAGAACTAAGTAGCTGCAGACCTGTGCTCGCCCCATCGAGCTGGTTTGAATGATGTGGGGGCCGGTTATAGTTGCCAGAAATCGGAGCGCCAAACCGAATGACATGAAACCCCTCCGCGTGCCTCTATGTGGGGTCTCCCCCCCCCCCCTCAAAAAGGAAGCTGTAGTGTGTACCTCCTCGTTCGACCATTCAGTACTTCAAATGTCAAGGTTTCCGCGCATGTCGCTCTTGGACAAGACCCCATTGCACCACCGCCTTGTTAACCACCTGCCTGCCTTTTCGGTATATGCAGGCTTTCGGGTAGAAAATTACGGAGAAAGGGCCCCCGAGGCTTTAAAAGAGTGGCCCCTCGTCTCGCCTATTCTCTTTTTCAGCATGTTGACTGCCCCCTAGGTTTCCCGTCCGCTTGCTGCAGACCCACTCATATATTTACGCCCAAATCAGATGGGCTCACGTAACATATCCTTTCCTACTCTAATGTTCCAAATACAACTTTTGTGAAGTTGAAACCATTCGTAAGCATATGCCTTCGTTGTGGGCCTTTACGCGTAGCTAGGGGCTAAATTTGCTCCGTGCGAGGGCCAAGCTCCACCTGCCTGTCTTGTCTCTTACCACGCATGCGAGCGAGCCTCGATAGGTTCGTTGTGTTCTATCTTTTGTAAAATATTTCAGCGCCCAATGGAGCCGCTACCATCGGCCTCAGTCATGGGGCGCTAGAACACGAGGCTTTCGCTATCTTGCCAAAACCATCTGGTCCACTCTCGCCACGTCACTCTTTTGTGCTAGCCACACACTATCATAATTTAAACGACCTCCAACAAAGTCAAAGTCCATGGGTCTTGGGAATTCTTTTTCTGGATTTCCGGAGATAGATAATGAGGCAAGCTCGGACGAAGGGGAGCAGGGGCACAACGGTCCTCTTGATTTTCCACAAGTGGAACCCCTGCAAGAGTTGGCGAACGTAATGCAGGAAGGGCAGGGAGAGGTTGACAACGAAGTTGCGGTCATTGGTGCCTTTGGGGCACCTTCGGGCGACGTCGTGGCAACGCAGGGGATTCATATCCCATCGGCACTCTGGGCCTTTCTATTATGTCTACCACTCCTAGTGGTGCTGGCACGGTTCACTTCAGTGCGGTGCATTGTGGTGGAGTACACCGTGTACGTTCTCTCGAACGTTCTATTGGCGACAAGGTTCGTAGAAAACTCAGTTACAGGCGCACGCGAGCTTACTTTGAATATTATCGATGTCCAGTTTTTGGCAATACACCCGATCGCCTGTGCGGAGGCTTTCAAGGCCGGAGTCCAACACAGGTAAGTATTGAGAGACTGGTATCTTGCCCGCCTACTAAAATCGCCTTTTTGCTTCGTGTCTTTCTCAGCGAGACGTTTCAGGCGCTGCGTAATTTATGTTTATGCAGGCCTATGCGGGCTCTACATGCTATGGACTCTCGGAGTCCCCTTTTTAACGACCTTCAACATTCTCAATATCAATTCTCTTTCGGTGACGGGCGGGATTACCTCGGATACAGTCTGAGAGAGTTCTAGACGACTCTCACATATGAACCGGTATGTTACAACCGGCTAGGCGTGGGTTTGTTGATGCTAAAACTGTGACAACGAATCCAATCGTTCTAGAGCAAAGTCTGCTTCCCTCTTCATCGCTCTTTCGATCCTGAACGCCAAAAGCGCGTTCATTTGAATCACTCTGGACATGTACAAACTTTCCCCACAGATCGGCGCCAAATGTGTTGAGCAATGCCACGAATGCCCATGGCACTAGATCCTCATGGCGAGATGCCTTATGGCTGTAGCTTTATCATAGGTCCAGTCTCTTGCCTTGGTCATGTGTTTTTAGCATCATGGGTATTCGTACTTTAGCATGTAATAAGCCGGGATGGTTTCCTTGAGGTGTATTTGTATATAGCTAAATCCCATCTATTCCGGGCGGCCACTTACATGTCATTTGGCTTTTGGGCTTTCGTTAATATGTTGATTACCTGCGGCTCTCCACGGAATCTTATAACACCCTGAACATTGAAGGGGGTCCGTTGTATTCATATATGCGTGCATCCAGACTTTTTTCAGAGAGACACGAGTATCAGTGGTTTCTCTAAGGTCCTGGATATTCACTTGTTGTAGGATTGTGTCGCTTAGTGTGGTTAAAGGGTAGCCTGGTATAGGCACTGGCTAGCTGACTAAACTAGTCTCATGACATTGTGTGGCGATGATAGTAAAACCTGTTTGTCATGCTTTCACCAATAAGGAACAATAAGAACCTGGCGCTTGCAGACATTCAACTCGGCCATTTCTTGGCGATCAGGGCCTTAGGGAGGGAAAGGGCTTCTTCTCCTCGCATGGGCTGTGAAGCTAAGCAGTACCAGCCATCACCACGCCAAGAATAACACGACCATCTCCGACTCGCCCATTCGACTGAATTTAACGAATCTCATGCCCCCCTCAGCCAACGCATCACCTCTCACTGGGACCCTCGCTTTGTTCTGCATGTCAGACTAGGAGATTTCATTATTTGCTTAGGTTACCTTGCAAGATTACTCTGGGAGTCTGAAATATTTACAATAACGGCACCCAAAATCGTGCCTGTGACAAAACCATGTAATCTCACTATGGATTATACCAGCGTTACCGCCACATACCTAGCTCTTGCGTCATTTGCCTCTCGTCTAAATCGCTGTTTAATACTCTTCAAGTCAGTAGGTATAAACCAGAATCTCGCGAGTGTAGACCACAGTACTGTCTTTGAGGCAGAGAAAATGTAATTCGGCTCTTTCATCCATTCTTACTTTCCACGCATTCATTTATAACTTATTTGAGGTTTTGGTCAGTAAAATTAGTAGCATATATTCCAGAGAGCAAGACCTATGGCCACCTGCGGTCGCGTCTAGTTGGAATGTGTCTATTGGGTCCGAAGCTAGGACCTGGCTGCAGAATACCCACTTTTTGTCTGTCGGATTACTCCGCCACGTTGCATATTGGCTTGGGTCAAATCCACGAGTGTTGCAAGTTAGTTTTTTGGGAATGCTGGCACAAAAGCTTGGGTGTTATTCTTATCACGTGCCTCCGGCTGGAATCAGATTCCAACTCCCCCTGACCTCCAACCCCCCTCCTTCGACCATCCTCCTGAAGTCCTCAGGCTACAGGCTCGACGCAGCGAGCACTAGGCACCGCTTCCGTTCCAGCTCGCTTCGCATCTAGGAATCTGCGGTTACCCTTTGATATTCTGCTGCAACCCTAGGGTCTTCGTTTTGAGTGGTTTCGGCGGTGCGCTGTTTGGCAAAACGGCAAAACGCCCATTCTAGCACCCATATATTGTGAAATGGCTGATAGGCTCGAGTGGAATACAACTGAAGTTACCAGTCTTGGATGTAAACAGAGTTAGGCGCGTTGATTGTAGAATGGACGGAGTCTATGGTGTTGCTGAGGAACCCTCGATGTAAAAACCCTGGTATCTTCATGTCTGAGCGCTGCGCTGAGGTCTTCGAGTTCCTTCGTTCTGCTACGAGCGCACACCTATAAACGGTCACTGTCGCTAGGCGAGTGGCCCGGTCTTTTGTAACAAACTGGTGACGGCTTACGGCATATATATATGCTTGTATACGACAGGGCAGATCAACAAATATCCTTGGTTGCTCCAATCGGATGTGGGTGGGTTGATGACCGAGGTGACAGATTTCAGGCACCCACGTCGATCACCTGGTAAGTTAGCGCCGATGTAGTTTGAAGGATCTGCATACTGATAATGTAAGTCTTTTCAATTGATCTTATGTCTGGAAAGTTCAGACTTTGCCGTATTCAGTGGACAGATCAACCTGATCTTATGATACCCTCGAGCCCTAGGGGCGGTACCTAGAGATTGGTTTGGAAACGTTAGGTGTTGTTCCTCACTTGGTTGGCTATACTTGGATACGAGAACAAACGTACTGGACGGATTGCCCATGTTAGACGTACAGGTGACATGCCGTAGCACCACAAGGTTTTGCGCTGCCTGGTTTTCGCGGATTTCGGACACGTTATGGACACCCATAGGCTACTCGACGTGGGAGTTGCTGCTAGGGGCCAGCATAATTGACAAGGGTGTCTAGGTAAAAGGGCAGGTAGTGTTTTTCGCCGCACAGCTCGGCTTCTTGGGAGTTTTGTAATATACCGATGTGGACTCGTATTCTATCTTATCCTTGCTTGTCTCAAGAAGGGGGCAATACCTAGGCTTGTCCCAGTCGCATGGTTTACTACTACCACTGCTTGTCGCCCCTATTGCTAGGTTGGTTGATGCTGTCCATCGCGATGTCCTTCGGAATCCTTACTGGTTTTCCAGGCCATCCGTCTCGCAGCCGCAATACAAATTTAGGCAACTGGGGACCTATACTCTCCCTACTGAATCAGTTTAAATGACGTGTGCGAGCTCATCACGGCTGTTCGGGAATTGGGGGCGTCAAACAAGACGACACGGGGCGTTTGGGAACCCCTCCATGTGGGATTGGACTGCCTCAAAAAGGATCCTGAGGTGTGCGCTTGCTTGCTCGGACAACTATCCAGTACCTGAAATAACAGTATTCCCGCGCACGTCAGTGTAGAAGGCCTCACTGTACCATTGTTTCGTTGGGGCCCCCTGCCTTTTCAGCGTATACCGACTTTGGGGGAGGAGCTGGCGGAGAAAGGATCCCTGGGGCTTAAAAGAACGGTCTCTCCCCTGCTTTACCTTCTCTTTTCAGCACAACTGGCTCCCCTCCCCCTGCGCGTTGTCTCATCCACTGGTTACCGGCATGCTGATGTATTTATATCCAAGCCCAATCGTTTAACCAAATCATCATACCTTTAACTGCCCCTGATATTCCAAATACGACTTTGGTTAGTGAGCATATATGACTGTTTTGTGTGCCCATTTTTCGCGGGTGGAAGCTAAACTTGCTCCGTGCGAGAGCCAAGCTTCAACACGCCTGCTTCGTCTCTCTACACATATACGGGTGGGCTTTGGTGGGTTCTTGTACCTTTTGCAAAACATTTTAGCGTCCGACGGAGACGCTGCCTCCAAGCCCGAAAACTACGGGGCGCTTGACCACGATACCCTCAATAACTAACCAAAATCGTCCACCGCTCTCCTCGCCACGTCATTTTATCGCACTAGCTACGAATCGGCGCGGCTTAGACAGCCTCAAGCAGATTACACGGTCATGAATCTCATGGAATCTCTCAATGGATTCCCAGATGTAGACTGGGCAGGAAGCTCGGACGGAGAGGGGGAGCAAGACGACCAGCCACCCCCATCACAAGCGGGCCCCTCACAAGAATTGGCCGGTGTAGTGCACCAAGGCCAGGGAGTTGGCGATGGGACCGAGGCCGGTGTCACTGTTGCCGCCCTCCCTGTCGACTTCGCCCCGACATGGGTGGCGTGTGTCTTAGCAGCTTTATGGGCCATTTTTTTATGCTTGCTATTTCTGGTGGAGCTGGGGCGGTTCGCTTCAATTAGGGCACCCATGACAGAGTACGTAGCCAACATTCTATCATATATTTTGCTGGTGGCTAGGTTAGTGAAGAATTTAGGTAAATATACACATGCGAGCTTACTCTTAATGATACTATCCTTCAGTGTTTTGCTATACACCCAGTTCCTTGCGTATAGGATTTTAAGGCCAGAATACAATGCATGTGAGTATTGAGTTATTGATACGGTTCGTGCCCGCTAACGTATTGCTATTCGTTTCGCGCATACTAGCGACATGTCTCACACGATGCATGATCTCTCTGGGCGTAGGCCTCCTCGGGTTCTACTCGCTGAGGCTGCTCGGCACTTACTTGTTGGGTTTCTCGGCGTTATTGAGACCGAATCTCGCCCGACGATAAGTGAAGCTGTCCCTCGGATAGTCTAAAGGCGTTTTCGGTGGCTACGCGGTGGCTTGTTATACACGAATAGGTAAGGCACGATTCACCAAGGACGAATATGCTGATGCTAAAATCGCGATAACAGATCTAGTCTTTTTCATGGCAAATGCCGTTTCAAACTTTCACCATTCTCTCAATCATTATCAACGGCAAATCACATCTAGTTGAACAACTCCGAAGACGTACAAACTTTCCCCTCACACGTTGGCGCTAGATACCCCGAGCAGTGCCTCGAGTGCCCATGGTCCTAAATCCTCATGGCGAGATGCCTTACGCCTGTAGCTTTTCATTAGCCTGGCCTCTTGCCTCCGTCATGTGTTTATAGTATCATGGGTATGCGGTTTCCAGTTGTACTCAGTGCTTAATGGGCCGAGGTATGGCTATCGGGTGTACCTGTAAATAGCCAGTTGCCATTGAATATTCCTGGGCTGGAATTTGCGTATCGTTTGATCTTGGGTTCATATTCGATATGTTGGTGACATGCGGCCCATTGTACAAATTCTGATGGTGCTGGGAGCAGCACTGAAGGGCTGATTATGATCACTGTTCATTTCATGTATGCCAATGATCGGGCTTGCTTCAACGAGACATCAATATTACGAACCTACAATGCCCTAGCTCTCCGCTTTTTCCATGATCGTGTTACCTGGTATGGGCAGAGGGGAGCGTGATATAGGGGCTAGCTAGTTGACCAAAGCCCTCACGTGACAGCTGATGGCGGTGATGGCTCTAGGGGGGCTTTGGGGTTTCCCAGACGGAACAGGTTGATAAAAGCCAGCGGCAAAACGCCCAACCGATAAGTTCCTTTGTCCTTCAACGTTTTTCCAGCATTTTACTGCAATTCTCCAAACTGAAAAGCCCGAATCCGCCCTAGAGTGGGACACTCGTTTCTTATGATTGGCCAGTATGTATTGCTGGATCTGCAAACAAGATGAGTTTAAGCCCCCCAAAGTGCTTTCGACTAGTTCCCGTGGGCCACAATTTTTGAAGCTTTTTATAATAATTTCTATCGCGAGAAGTTTTAAGCCGGAAGTTGGAAACAACGCATTTGTATAACAAAAAGGAGCGCAGGGTAAGCGCCGGGTACTCGTGGACGGCCCATGCCGGCCCTACTTGCAGTACACCAACGGCGAACAATAAAGAATTAGCTCTGGCCGGGTATTCAACTTTGCCATTTTCTTGTCTTCGCTCTGCCACAGATTCATTTTAAGTCTGGATATAATCTACATGGCTTTTGGCTAAGCCTAGCGCATACATAACTTATGTACCAGTACACGTCGCATAACATAAATTATATCATCTATTTCCGTTCGTTGAAACTTAGCTGCACTGTTTAAATTTCAAATACAACTATCGTTGGGTTTTCTCTAATTATGCCTGGCTACCAAATAACATCGCACTGTAACGTGATTTGAGTGGGACCCACGAGCGCTATGATTCAGTTTTCTATCAATGCTGAAACTTAAGCTCGAGTGGATTTCCATTCGCAGGTTTTAGAACCACGTGCACCTGCAGGCAACCTCAGTCCGTGAGGCTGATATCGGATTATGGTTCCTCTCGACCTCCAACCCCCCCCCCCCCATCTGACACTCTCCGCCAGAGTTCCTAGACAACAACCGCAACGCAGCGAACTCTGGACATCAGTATAGTTGTGACTTTCTCGCGTCTGGAAATCTGTCGATTACCCTTTGGTATCTTACCGCAATCTTAGGTCTTCGTCTTGGATGATCCCTACGGTGAGATATTTGAAAAAGACGAAACCCCTCGCGCTGCCCTCTGCATACTACGAAATGGCTGGAGAGCTCGAGTGGAATGCAACCGAACCTGTCGGCCTTGAACGCGAACCAGGCTAAGCGTATTGATCGTAGAATGGCAGTGTCTATTACGTCGCATAGCTAAAGAATCCCCAACATAGCATTCTTAGCATTCTCGCGGTGAAGCTCTGTTTGTGAACTATCTTCTCCCGGCCTCGTGTTGCTTTATTCCGCTAGGGCTCACACCTAGGAACATTCGCTCTCACCTGTCTTGTCACGCGATTGTCTCGGAACTGATAACTGCTTGTAGCATATATGCTTGTTTATGGCAGCGAATATTAATGACCCCTTCCCCAGTTTCTCGATTCAGGAGTATATGGACGACCGAGGCTCAACCAGATGACGGACCTCACGCACTCATGTGGATCGTCTGGCAAGCCGGGGCCAAGATGTTTCTGCATGAGAAAATGTGAGTCTTTCCAATTAATCGGGCCCACATATTTGGGTAGGCTGGATTGTGCCGTGTTGAATGGACAGATTAGCCTGATCCTTTGATACCCATAAGTCTAGGGGTAGGACCTGGAGGTCGGTTTGAAAACGCTAGGTGTTGTCCCTCACTTGGTTGGCTATACTCGGTGCGAGGGCAAATGTGTCAGACAGCTTGACAATATTGGATGTACAGGTGGCATGCTCGGGTAGCACGGGGTTCTGGGCTTCTTGATTTTATAGGTTCCAGATGCTTTGCGAGCTCCCACAAATAGTCGGCATGGGTCTTATCGCCGGAACTCGGTAAAATTGACGAGGACGGCTGATTTAGAAGGATCGAATAATCTCTTTATCATCCAACTCAGATTACACGGAGTTCTATACTGTGCCAAAACGGGTTACAAGTCTTATCCATTCTTACCTATCTTCAGAAGAAAAGCAACATCTTACGCTCTTTCCAATCTCTTGGTGAGCTATTATTCCTTTTCGCTCTGTGCGAGCACTTGGTTTACTGCGGTTTTCAAAACCTTTTGCCGGTCAGGGTTTTTGATGTGTTCCGGTGTTGGGAGCCGGAAACCAGGCCAGAGGAGAAAACATGCTGTGGCACGACAGAAAGTAATAATTGAGTTTATTGAGCTATACCGTTGGAAAGCCATCGGAATTGCGCACATTTTGATATATGTATGGAGCAGATATACAAAGCTTTGAGAAAAGACTCCCCCAGCACTGAATCGCGTTTTTCGTCGCGCAAAATGTGATAGTGTGTAAGATTTGTATGTAGAAATACTATAGACACGTTGGCGATTGAGTCTATATAAAAAGCTACACTAAGGAAGCTCATATTCCTGGTGTTTTGCATCTGGTGAACGACGGGGATTTGGATGGCGTTGTTCCCATTGCGAATGATCTCTGATTCGGGAAATTCGTGTTTCAGTGGGTCCGCACGCATGTCTATAGGACTCCCACAGATAAATCTCACACACTAACGTGTTTTGCGCGGCGGAAAACGCGATTCAGTGCTGGGGGAGTCTTTTCTCAAAGCTTTGTATATCTGCTCCATACATATATCAAAATGTGCGCAATTCCGATGGCTTTCCAACGGTATAGCTCAATAAACTCAATTATTACTTTCTGTCGTGCCACAGCATGTTTTCTCCTCTGGCCTGGTTTCCGGTTCCCAACACCGGAACACATCAAAAACCCTGACCGGCAAAAGGTTTTGAAAACCGCAGTAATCAATGGTATCGTACATTATTGGTGTCTACGCTCGTTTTGAACCCTCACATCTCACCATAGGTCACTGCGGAATGAACACAAGGAGTGGGGGCTAAAACCCTTCCGTGACAAGATGGGTTCGGAGGATCTAGGAAGTTGTTATATGGCTAGCCAATAATTTAAGCTGCCAAGCCCCGAACGGCAAGAGGTGTATTCGGCATGTATGTGCCCGGCTGGTGGGCATCGACGTCCAAAAAGGTACGCTGGGGATTTACGCTTTCTCGCACAATCTATCGAAACACGGACTTATAAGGCTCGTGGAACGCGTGCGAACAAAGAATTAACGTTCGTGAAGGAGGGTTCCTTGCGTGGCCGGATTGACCAGCATCCAGTATGTCACTATATGCAGGTGTTTGAAGGCAAATGCCGACTATCAGGATCCCGGGGATCGTACAAAACGCTTTCGCTCTTCACCCTATCAGCCTCCATCTGTTCCCCCTCTCCAGAGTCATTATCTACCCCTTCTATACCCCCTCATCTACAACCGCTCGCACTTGCAGAACTAGCGTCAAGCTCAAATACACATTGATTCTGCATGTTATCCGCCGTCTTGAGCTACCCCGATACCAGACAAGGGCCCTTTTCAGCTCACTTGTAAGCGTTTATACGTACCATGATCCTCTTGCACCTGAATGAGAGCTAACCCACGTCTCTGGTGTTCGAGTCACACCACATCTACCTTTTCTACTCGCCTACAAATGAGCCCTGACGGAATTCACGTTGCATGCCTTTACTGGCGCATGTCCAGCGCTGTATGATAGCGCTTACCCCAGTACTCCCCCTCGCCATTCGCATCGCCGCGCACCGTGTCACCCCCCACCAAACATACTTGTCGAAACAATTAGGGCAACGTCTACACAATCCGTGACTACGTCTCTCATGAAAAGCTTTGGCGGATTTGACGACATCTCCCAAGAGGAGGAATTAGACGAGATGACGCCTGATGAGGAGGAAACGGAACGCGAAGAGACGCCCGCGGTAGAACTAGACCCATCAATCGTGCTGGGTACTGCAGACCTACTGCAGGTTGACGATGAAGGAACCGGGGAGGCCGCTCGCGCTCTTACTGTGTGGGAACGCGCCGTGGCTTGGCCACACTACATTGCTCTCGCACGTTCGCTCTTACTGTTTTCGATGTTGGTCTCCCAGGCGTTTTTACCTACCGAGGTGAACCGTTTGTTTGAAGAGTACGTTGTGTGCGTCTTGTATGATGGGTCATACGCGGCTAGGTCGGCACATGGTGGTCGCACATGTCTACATCGACTGACTTTCAACCCTTGTCCTATTCAGCTTTTTGCAATATGTGCAGATTTTCGCATGGAATCCCGCCAGTCAAGGCCGGGCAGCAGGTAAGTATACTATTCCCGGCATTGTGTGCACCTGTTGAACAACTGCCGCGCTGTTACCAGTGGCTCAGTTCCAATACTGGACGATACGCTTTTGGATGATGCTATGCAACCTCTATGTGCTGATGATTCTTGTCACCGTTGTTTTTAATACCTTGTTAATAATGCTCGGAGTCGTCTTTGGAGCTTTCTAAGCACTCTGGATGGGTGCCTATAGCTTGTAAGATAAACAGGTGAGAGTCAAATAACTGAACACGAGGTCGTTGACGCTGGTATTACGAAGGCCGATCTGATCTTTTTTCTTCGTAGTTAACGTCGTTCTCACCACTCAAAATACATCCCAAAAAGTAACAGCAACAACAATAAACACTCTCCGAGTTTTGTTGCTCAATGTGTGATCGTTCTTCGCTTTAAAATGACCTCGAACGTTGGCGCCGGGCCTGCAACGCTTTGCCTCTAATGCTTGGGGCGCTGTATCCCGACAATAGGATAATCATTGTCCATGACGCGTTAATGGCCTCGGCCTCTTGTTCTTGTTGTGTGTTTTCAGCATCGATTGCATGCGGATCCTGGTCAACCGTTGAGCGACATGGGCGGAGGTCCTCTCACAGAGGTCTGCATATAAAATGTAATCGTGGAGCGACGGGGTTTTATCGGAGAGGCGCACACATATGACTACGTGGCAGATATACCGGTAAGCCTGGTATTAATGCGTCAGCAACCTGTGCCCCTGTGGAAGCTCTCCTACGAAATTTTAAGCGATCGCGGCCGTTTGAATACGACATCGGCCTCATGCAGTTTATTTGCATGTTTTATTTTAATTTATTTTACAAAAAGCATCAAAATTTAATCAAAACTTTACAAATTATTATGAACCCCCCCCCAACACGGTCAACTTACCGCGAATCTCCTGGAATGTGTAATGTAATGTAATGTTGATCGGCTGACTAAGCAGTACAGCTCCTTTGGACTAGCTCGGAATTCGCGCTCCGGCCTCGTTCACTACTTCTCTATCAACTTCGTATTATTGCCGTGGTATGGATCCGTTTGAAGTTAGAATGCAGTTTCTTGGACTTCTACGTAAACTTAACGCGTAAGTTATTCATGTATTGTGCAACACTGAGTAAATTATTCATTTCCAGGTGGCGATAACACACCTCAACGATGTCTTCTTGGAATACTACCTGCGGTATCATTGTTACACCGTGGTGGCCAATGAATTCTATTCGCCACCAAACACAATCAGGTCCCAGCAATCCATTCAGAAAATTGTCGGTTATGCTCTCAAACACTTTGCGCGATGTGGCGAAGATTTGTGGGACTGCGTAATGGAAGAATGTCAGAAGGTAATTCACCCGTCGGGCCATCGTGTATTGCATTGTTCTGACCAACTTGCACAATAGGGGTCATTGAATACTCGAATGAACATACTTCACCTCCTCGACAACCTCTGCGAGACAGCGCTCTTACACCAAACCGGAGTCACGATCCCTTCGTCACAGGCGCCGTACATCGAATATGTCACTCGTGATTTGGACAAAATTGTGGAATACGTGGTGCCTAATTCACGAGATGGCTTGATCAACTTTCAAAGCGCTAGGCAGGCAAGTCGGATTTACTATTTACAGACTTTTATCTCAGTACTAACCGGCTTTTGTTATGAAAAGATACTCGAATCGTGGCAGACGAAACGGGTGTTAGATCCCATTGCTGTATCTAATGTCGTCGATACCCTAGACGCGAAGAAGAACACGTAGGTGACTGCTTGGTTACATTACTACCGATACTTACTCTTCGTTCTCTACATAGACTCAAAGACGTTCCTCCTACACGATCAGTGACGTCCGCGTCAGAAAGGGATGAAATATTCAAGCGAATTGAAGAGGATCGAGAACGGGTAAGATAGTCACCCTACCAATAAGCTTGTGTTTACCAACAACCATTGCGATATTAGCACAAGCTGCTTCGACAGCGACGCTGGAATATTCCCACCCGTGTTGGACAACCCTACGCTCCCCGTCTTGCCGCCGCGGTTCCAACTGCTCGTCTACTTCCACTAAATCCCGCTCCCGCCTCGCCAACCTCCCCTATTATGTCCTCTCACCTGATTTCCCCCATCGCTCCGACTCACCACCTAGATCCTAGCGTATCTCCTTCGACGAGTACAGGAGCTGGGGCGATGCCTCCTCCCCCGCCAAAACATCTTCCCCCTCGACACGCACTGCGCAAATCGTACACTGAAGCTCAACGCGAGCGGCAGCGCCAACGCAATCGGACAGGGGGAGAAGACGCTCAGGAGACGGCGTTGGACATCGAGTTTGAGCAGGCTTGGGAGACGACAAGTGATTGGAACGAGGACGACGTAGAGGCGGTCAACGAGGAATGGTGTGTGTGTTGGGGGGACGAGGAGATGGAGGGTCACGAAGCCGGAAACGGGGAAGGGGGCGGCTTGGAAAGCGGGATTGGAATGGGCGGTGTCGGGCATGTGGGCGTCGGGCACTCCGAAACGTCTACGAACGGACGAGGCAGAGACAGTTGATTTCCTCGACCGCGTCAGAGAACCGGCGCTAAAACCCGGGCTATTTCGGGTACGAAAGGTGTTTCTCGGCTACCCTGGTATGGTTTTGGTGCCTGTGCTGTGCGTCTTCTCGTTGATACCTACCGTATGTTTGTTAGACTTACCTACGATTGCCGCTCGGCTTCATCTCACATACTCAGATTACTTTATCCGAATCTCATGTGGTCGTTACCCTGCATGCCAAGGCGGGCAGGGTTGTGTAAATACTTTGACTGGTAGAAGCACCGAGGTTTATTTACTTCTCGGCGACGGCTGTGTGCGGAATTCTCAAAGGAAACCCGCCTAGCCTGTCCACGCGCGGTGGCTTACCTTTTCGGGTTGCAACCATGTGCAAATATAGTATATATTTTACTCGCGATGCCGAGGTTGAAACCAACCTCTCCCTATTCGGTAAGCCGCTGGTTGAAAAGTATAAGTTGCGCTAGCAAATTCACCTTGACGACGCCAAATTCTAGTGCTCGACCGCCAGTTATGCGTCTCTCACTATCTAATAATCGTCGTTATTCGAGCCCTCGTTTCGAAGAAATTGATGGACGAAAAAACCTAGAGCTTGTGAGAGAGCTTAACGCTGAAATCGTACCCCGGAGTCCTCGCGGTGGTGGAGGCCGAGGCGGCGGGGGCGGAGGCGGAGGGAAAAGCAGCAGCGGGGGTGGGGGCGGGAGCGTGTCAGGCGGAGGCGGTGGAGGGTCTCGAGGTGGTGTCTCGTTCGGAGGAGGTAAGCCGTGGTCCCTGGGCTCTTCAGATCAACCAACTCGTTGAATAATTAATTTACTTTACTTTCATCATCAGGCTCAGTTAGCCGTGGCTCTTCATCCTACGGCGGAGGCGGAGGCTCCCGTAGTACCATACCCACAGGCGTATTTGCCGGTCGAACTATTGGTGGAGGCACTCGAGGCGAGATATATGGTAATAGCAGGTACGGAAGCGGGTATACCTACTCGGGTGGCTCCTCCGTCGCCGGTCGGGGCTTTCCTTTTGGTTACTGGCCGGTATACGTGCCCGTTGGTGGTGGCGTGGCATACTATGGCTACCGCGAATACGGGCCAGCGAACAATTCGAGCCGTCCGGGGGGCGAGATGCAGCAGGCGGTTGTTCGATCGAGTAGTTGGCCGACGCTTCAGAGGCGTGGGTGGGTGCTTGAGAGTCGCCAGAATGGGAATGCGACGAATTCGACGGTTCCCGTTCAGGTGAACAACGCTACGGCGTCGTATTATATTGTGGGCGACGCGGATACCATTTCTGTTGTCATGGAGGAGCTTGTGAAGGCGTGCTCAGTTGTGAGCGTTGTCGGAACAGCCGTCAATGTAAGCATTAGTGTTAGTATTTTTCAATAGCTCGGTGCTAACCTATATGCAGGAGACTAATTCGACGGTTCACGTCGAGCAGGCGGTTCAATATTACCGCGCTTCTTCGTTTATGCTTGCGCTCACATCCTACAACAACACTGCAAATTTGCCTATGAATGCGCCGGCGGACAATAATACAGCCGCACCTCCCGTCAGCGCAGACACCCCTTTACCGCCCGGCACCGACTTGAACTT
>JANWGL010002426.1:0-16880 GCA_025200755.1 Ceratobasidium sp. C01 | reverse complement strand
CCCCCAGGTGGAGGTCGCGCACTCAACCGATCTCCGGTTCGTTCTTCCATCACTCCGTTCCACTCTTTGTAAAGGAGTTCCTAAGCGAACCGGTGCACATCCTACAAGTCAGAGATATATAAACACCGGTGCTAGAACTCAGTTGCTCCATCCCCAACATCCGATAGTCTACACCTTCGATATGGCCCCACCTTCCAAACCTCTAAAGACCGGCGTCATTGGCGTCGGGTCGAGCGCTGTCACATTTCATGTGCGTTGCTTTACTTTGTGTCTAATGTGGTACTTATATGCGGATATCTATAGGTTCCTATGCTCCTCGCTTTACCAAAGCACTATGTAGTCCACTCTGTTCTCGAACGCAAAGCAACCGACGCTAATAAGAAGACTGGTGGCACCGTCGGAGCCAAGTTCAATCTCCAAGGTCTCCGCATAGCCAACACACTCGAAGAACTGCTCGCAGATCCAGAGCTTGATCTTGTATGCTCTCATTCATGCTGGCCATACCACGGTCACTGAACGTTCCTATATTCTAGGTTATAATAACTACACCTAACAAAACGCATTATCCGTTCGCAAAGGCTGCCTTGGAGGCAAAGAAGCATGGTTAGTGCTTTGACGCGGTTCGACTTGAATCTTAGGACTTACAACGTTTGTAGTATTGTTGGAGAAACCTGTTACTCCGACTTACGCTGAAGCCAAAGAGCTCGACGGCCTGGCCAAATCCAACGGTGTTATACTCAGCGCGTTCCAAAACAGGCGTTGGGATTCGGATTTCTTGACGGTTAGGAAGCTGATCGATGCGGGCAAGGTAAGAGATGCGACCTTGAAACCGCGATGCTCGAATATAGTTCTGATAAGTTGCATAGTTGGGAGACGTGACGGAGTTCGAGTCTCAGTAAGTACATATCGTCGTTGAACGGACTTATAAGAACTTATAACCTCGACTAGCTTCGATCGATTCCGCCCATCTCCTCGGACAACTGCTTTCTGGCGTGAAGCACCAGGGCCAGGTGCAGGCCACACGTTCGATCTAGGTTAGTAAATTACTATTAGTTAGTCTAACTCTAAACGAATACCGTCTCTTACAGGCCCTCACCTGATCGACCAAGTACTTCAGTTGTTTGGTCGTCCGGACCGCATTACCGGGTTTATCCAAAACCTTCGTGGTTTCGGCGGGCCAGAGGTGGACGATACTGTAAGACAACCGGGTTCAAACTGGGCAGGGGACAACTAACCAACGTCCCCCGTAGTTCTTGATTCACTTCCATTACGATCGCAAGCCGTTCCCAATCCGAGCTACGGTAGCTGCGTCCTCGCTCTCAGCGAAGAAGTCACAGCTCCGGTTTAGCGTCAAGGGGACTAAAGGATCCTTTGAAAAGAAAGGACTTGATCCTCAGGAAGATCAGCTCAAAGCGCGCAAGCCAGCAGTTTTGGATGCTCAGTTTGGCCGCGAGGCTGAGGATATCTTTGGCACATTGGACACACTCACGGACGGCGGTGCAATTGTGTCCGAAATGTAAGTGCTTCACATCTTGTGAAGTAAACTGCTGGGGATTAACCGCGCATAACCTGTAGTGTGGCCTCGGAAAAGGGGTCTTACAATCTCTTGTTTGAGAATTTGGCAGAGGCGATTGCGTCTGAAGCCGATCTAAAGGTCAAGTTCGAGCAGTCTGCGGCGGTGATTCAGATGATCGAGCTCGCAAAGTTGAGTTCGCGCGAAGGTCGCACGTTGGAGGTTCCGCCCGCATAATGGAGCCCATGTATACAACAAACTATGTAACATACTATTAAGAACCTGTGAATGAACTGTAGTACGATGGGAAGGCCAAACGAGTGAGAACAAACTTACATTAAGAAATTCCGGACATCAATTCTCGTCATCGTCATCACTCTCCGCCTCAAGAACGTCTAGCACAGGGGTATAGTCGAGTACGGTGTCATTATCGGGCTCGATGTCCATCCAATGGTCGTCGTCATCTTGCCCAAGTGGTTGTGTTGTGCCAGCCCCTTTTCCTACTCCGATAGGCTCGATGGTCTCCACGTCGACGTCAAATTCCTCCTCTAATCTTTTTCGTCGAAGAGCGTCAAACTCATCTTCCTGTGAGATAACAACGGAAGATTGGGTAAATTCAACATAAAATATGAGGGAACTGAACGCACCACGTCGAATTCGTCCTCCCGCTCTTGATACTCAACATTTTCATCCAGCTCCTCGAACCCTGGGGCAAATGCGCTCCAATTTTCAGAGTATGTTGTCTTCCAGATATGAATCAATCCCGAGGAAGCCACCGAACATAACATTGGGCGAAAGGGGTGCCACTGAAAGCCGCGTTGTTACTCAGGGTGGTCTGGGAACGACATATCTTCGACTCACATCAGCGTCCACTAGAGGCTCGGTAGGGCCTTCCAATATCTTTATCAGAGCGCCAGATGAACGGTCCCAAATATAAATGGTATGCCCCGCTTTGTGGCCAGCGCCTATAGAGTATTGTTCGTTGGCGTATGGGACAAGAAGATACAGATAAACGGACCTGCAACAACGTATTCGCCATCCCCGGAGAAGCAAATACCATTCCAAGGTGTTTTGCTGATTGGATCCGAGAACATATGCAGTAATTCGAGATCATAGGTTTGCATGGTTATTTCGAGAACACGAATAATTCTGTCGTTAGAATTCACAATAAGGTACCTACGGGACGAGTTAGGGTCGAGCAGTTGACAAGGTGTGGGTAAATTACTAACTTTCCGCTATGGTCGCACGCAATATGCTTGATAGCCGCGTTACCACCAGAGACTTTCGTACAACTTAGCATAGCCTTTGACCTAGTATTGAATGTCGCGAGGACGCCCGAAGAAGTCCCGACATGTATCGTTTTGCCGTCAGGGGAGAATACCGCTGTGGTTGTGCTCATTCTAGCGGTTGGCGCGTAAATACGTAAATACAAGGACAGGTCTGGTAAGTCGACATGCTCACCGCTTTTGGTTGGCCATCGGATCTTGTGCTTGGGAGTTATCGACGAGTTCAGTCCGGCTGCGGGTTCCTTTACGGAGGTCGACGAGAAACGTTTGTTGGGACTGTAGAGTTACCAACAAGATCTTACTGCAATAACCGCATTTTAGAATACGGAGAGGGTGAAGCAAAAGGACGAGCGTACCTATTCCTGGGGTGGAACGATGCGCTGACAACCGGAGCATCGAATCTCACTGTTGCATGTCGCTCGCCGTTGGACATATCCCATATGATACAATTCCAATCCTTGGAGGAGGTTAGAAGGTAGCGCGAGTTTCGTGACCAGCTTTGAGCATAGTGAGTGGTGGTGGCGTCAATATTTCATCCCAACATACCTAACACTCATCACGGTCTTCACATGGCCGGTAAGTAGTTGCATAACTCCTTTAGTCTCCAGGTCCCATATACTTGTTTTTCCATCTGGACGCCCAGCTGCAATAAATCGACCTGTCCGGTTGAATCTAGCACAAACGGCATATTCATCCAATGTATTCTCTACCGACTCAGGATAATCCTGTCCAAAAGGATCTGGAGATAATTAGACATTTTATACAAGCCAAAAGAGGCGCGTACCGAGAAGTGCCGCGTTCATGTAGGAACAAGACGGAAGCAGAAACGGGCAAATAGGTACCGCACCACAAATTCACGTGACGGCGTTTCGATCTTGTGACATGCGAATTTCTTACACAGGTCCCCCACCATCCCAAGCTCCGTTCTTCCCAAGAGCCAGTTCACCACAGAGGTACGTCCGACGACTCCCTCATCCAAGTAATTGCCCTATATCCCCCGGCGATGACTTCAGAGTGGAATCTGTGCGACCCGCCTCTCCTGCGTCGATATACAGCACGCTAGGAAATTCAATGGGTGCTGGGTCGAGATGAAGACCAGTGTATGGATACTGCTGAGGGGGATTCTCCAACCGCGCTGCTTCTGGAATTCTATCTAACACACTTGCGCTAATAAAGGCAGAGCTTAGCAGCTCCTTCGACTGCATAGACCCCACCCACGCGCGCTTCAACAGCACGTCGTCCCCCCTTCCCCCCGCCGATCTATGTCGCAAGACCCAAGGCTACGCGCGCGAAATGCTGACCCACGACTCGCCCGAAACAACCACGCGGTTGGGATGAGCGAACCGGTGATGAGCACGCCACCCCAGCATTCGCAAGCAGCCTTCCTCCCGCCCCGCCTTCAGAGCCCAAACCCCATCGCTCAGAGTTATGGTTTAACTACGTCCGGTGGCTTAATAGGCGGGATCCGCGTGAGGAATAGACCACTGTTCTGTGTGGTATGCGCGTCCAACCAGGTGTGAATTTTGCTCCCTATCTTGTCGCCTGTATCTAACCCGCCAGGATGATTAGAACCGGTCTATGGAAGCTCACAATGTGCTTGCCAAAGGGGGATTCCGCGTTATCTCGTCAGGAACCGGTTCAGCGGTGCGATTACCCGGCCCAGCTGCCGACCGTCCGAATATCTATACCTTTGGTACTCCCTACGACGATATGTGGCATGACTTGAACAAACAGGACCGAAGACTGTGAGTTCTCTCTATTAACATATATAACTTATCTCTAAACGGTCAGTTAGCTACGAGGCAAATGGTCTGCTAAAGATGCTCGACCGCAATCGGAAGATCAAGAGGGCTCCGGAGCGATGGCAAGACACCAGGACCCAGGCGGACGTTGTCATCACATGTGAGGAGAGATGCTTTGACGTAGTTTGCGAAGGTAAGCTCGATCAGAGGGTATCTCCGCTGTTGAGTCTTAGACAACCGCCCAGACCTATTGAATCGTGGCGGCGAGTCAAATCGCCCAGTACACGTTATAAATATCGAAATCAAGGACAATCACGAAGAGGCCTTGAAGGCAGGTTTGGCCATACAAGATCTAGCAAGTGCGGTACGTGCACTTGGCGTTATCGCATCTCCGCATCGTCGTCCTTCCGTAGTTTCTTGGGCGCTTGAAATCCCCACATTTTATCCCTTCGTGTGAACCTTGAGATCTGACGTCCCTCCCCCAGATTGAAGCTTCTGAAGACCTAGATGAGGACATGGCAAAGATTCTTGCCGTACAACAGGAGCGCCACCCACACTCGTTATTGCACGCGGTCTGCTTTTATTAATAATTACGGTTTGATTTTTTTTTTTTTCGTTCAACGGGCTACGGTGCTTGAACACGCAATGTACCGCTATATACCAAATGCTACTGTCTAGGGCTGCGCGAATATCGTGTAAAATCACAAATAGCGAAAATGAAAGCGAACCACACTGAACCTATCAGTACTCATCTACATTTGAACTCGACGAAACGAGACGAAAGCTGAGCTGGCATTTCGAAGTTATCCTTTTTGCTTCAACTAAGAGAAGATGATACGCACCCAACAACACATGGACACACTTATTAACGGTAGTTAATGTCTTAGATATCCCACGAAAGACGTTTTAACAGTGTCAAATCACAGAGTACAGAGAAACAATAAAATACACCGAGACAACGACAAGATGGAGTAATAAAGAAATGACAGCGAGTATCAAACCACCACAGCCTATAGGTCCTGAGACTCGCCGGGCTTTCCACCCTTTCCAGTCTTGGTCTTGTTGGGCAAAAGCTCGGGGGGAATGTAGGGAACGACACCACCCTGGGAGATGATGACGTGTCCAAGGAGTTTGTTCAACTCCTCGTCGTTCTTGATCGCGAGCTGCAAGTGACGGGGCACAATACGAGCCTTCTTGTTGTCTAAATGAAGAAGATAAGCAACTAGAAGGGCGCAGAGATTAACTAGGTGGCATACCGCGCGCAGCGTTGCCAGCAAGTTCGAGAATCTCAGCAGCGAGGTACTCAAGGACAGCAGCAAGGTAAACTGTGGTGGAAAGTAAGTTTCTAGCGAGTGAAAAATCGATTACTCTAGGACTTACCAGGAGCGCCGGCACCAACACGTTGCGCGTAGTTGCCCTTCTTGAGCATACGGTGGATACGACCGACCGGGAACTGGAGACCCGCCTTCGCAGATCGAGATTGGGTCTTGGTGTCAGCAGCGCCAGCCTTGCCGCCCTTAGCACCAGATTTGCCGCCCTTGCCTGGTATTCAAGTTAGCACAGTGAAGATAAAGCGAAAGTATTACGCGTCACCTACCAGACATATTGAATAGATATATGAGTTGGGTTGAAGAGAAGAGGAAAGTGGGTGATGGTTGAGAAGATGTGGTGGACGATGCAGACGCGGAGGCTTAGTATTTATCAGCGATGGGCCAACAGGCTTTGTTTGTTGGGGCATTGCTCTCACGTGCTGGGAGCCAAACTAAAAAACAATGATATGATGATGGTCACATGATACACACTCCCAAACCGGGTAATGACCCGAGTATTCACTTTGCACGCCACTAGTACAGCCTGTGTGCTCTCAACAAGCACTCTGAGTATCTCTCATGCACGTATACTTGCGCAACGAGACAAAGAGCAAGCCGATGAAGGCGAAGAGAGATAGGGTTAGCGTCTAGATGACGAAGATTGTGTTTGTTGTGATTGGTCCCTCTAACACGTGATCATCTTGATCCCAACACCCAGTGAGGCGCTACATAAAGAGTCCAGCCGTCCTCCACATCTTTCACCATCCAACCACCACCCACTTTCGCACTTCGCGCCAACACTACGTGTCCACTCCCCTTACCTCAAAAACATCCACTTCGTAAGTTGACTGTCGAGTAATTTTTTCGTTGTTTGAGTTGTTCGCTAATTCCGCGTCCTCCAGTATCACAATGGCCCCTAAGCCCGCTTCCACTGCCGGAAAGGCCCCCGCCTCCACCGCTGGCAAGGCTCCCGCCAAGTCTACAGAGCCCTCGTCTGCAAAGAAGACCGCCTCGAAGTCTGCGGCCAAGGCGTCAACTGCTGCCGATGGCGAGAAGAAGAAGCGCAAGAAGAGCCGCAAGGAGACTTACTCCTCGTACATCTACAAGGGTAGGTGTCAATCATATTTGTGCCATACCAACCGTAGCTTATCGAGATTATCTAGTGCTCAAGCAGGTGCACCCGGATACTGGTATCTCCAACAAGGCCATGGCTATCCTCAACTCGTTTGTAAACGATATCTTCGAGCGAATTGCCACCGAGGCGTCCAGTAAGTCGCATTCTTACTCATAGCTTGACATAGAGTCTTACCTTTCTTTACTCGTAGAACTCGCGTCCTACTCAAAGAAGAGCACCATTTCTTCTCGCGAGATCCAAACATCTGTCCGCCTCATCCTACCCGGAGAATTGTCGAAGCACGCCATTTCCGAGGGAACCAAGTCGGTGACGAAGTTCTCAGCAGGCACCGGCAAATAGATGTTGGCACTGCGCATGGACTGTTTGCCTGGTTTCCTATTCTCTTTGTTTGTCGTAGCTATTGTCTTGTACTCTTAGTGTGACTTTTTATATATTCCGCTGCATCATCTCGAAAGTCATCTGTTGGAACTCGATGTGGCCTGGATTATTAGGTCAAGCACGCCTTTGCCGTTAAGTCATCCCACCTGTGACGGGCATAGGCATAATCATGGTAATTTTGTGACAAATTTAACACATTCTGTTACATTCCACATTTGCACCGAAACAACCACTTCCGGTAATGAACTGGGAGAGGATGCCTCGCGAATGTTCAATAAATACGTAACACGAGAATCAGGCAACAATCCCAGTTATTTAAGTTGTACAACATGAACTGTGCATAGATGAGATTTCATAAACAGCGGCTCTGCTTATATAAGACCCGCTTTGAGTGGCAGTGTAGAGTTAGACACGCGATGGGCATAAATGGGCGTAGATGCATGAGTTGAATACTTCCCTTCAGTATCTGCAGTGAAGTTGATTCACGGAGAAACATATGGCCTAGTAATGATAATATTTTTGATGACTTGGTCCGCGGGTTTGACGTGGTAAGTAACAACTGTCTCCTGAGGGAGCGTGACGACCAGGATACCTCACCAGTTGGATCTCATGAAGAACCAATAACATGGGGAACACTGGTTCTCACACCCATCCCAACCAGACAGTTGTTACTCCTGTAGAACACCAGGAATGAAAGTATTTTTGTCAGCATATAGTTTGGTAGGCATCACTCTAGTGGGATCCAGGCAAACAATATTTATATTGATAATATAACTTGCTACCCCCATCCACCCTCAACAAAGAAGATACAGGCTACCCACCTCACATAAAAACCAACCGGGCTCCTCCTCGTTTGATCATAACCGACTGCCAGCTTACATCACCAGACCCTGCGCGCTCGGAGAGAACCGCCGTCAGAAGCTCGGCCGTCTGCATGTCTACTTCGCGCACGACGGGCCGCAGGCAGCCACGCAGAAACATCCCTTGCTCCATATTCCCCGCTACGCTTCCCGCGATGAAAATGCAGAAGGGCAAGCCGCGAACGACGGGGAAGCGTAGGTCGTCTGCAGGAGAAGGTTTGGTGCCAGAGGGAAGATAGCTCAACCCGAGCTCGCGTAGCGCGCCGCACGTATCAGACACGGCTTGGGCGATATCATGCACGCGAGGGTGCTCGCCGGAGAGTGTGCTATGCAGGAAGACGCGAGTTGCGCAGCGGAAAACCTCGCGCGTCGACGGCGGGAGCGTGCGACGATACGCAGGGCGAACGAGCGACTCAGCATGAACTGGTGGGAGGATATGGGGGGGGAGTATAACTTGGGGGGCTGGGGACGGGGGGCCACGGCTGTTAGGTTTAGCGCTCGTGCGCATGGCAGTGAGTTGAGTGGTTGTCCCGCGAGCATTAGGTGGGGTCGAGCCTGCAAGCGGGGGAGTCCCGGGTGTCCTGGCTGGCACACTTGTGGCGTCGCTCGAGGCGGGTTGACTCGAACCGACGTTCGAGGTAGCAGGCGGGGATGCTACCCGCACGACTGAAGCATCAGCGCCCGGCGCAACAGCAGGCGCGTCGTCTTTCGGAACCACGGTTGAAGCCACCTGAGGAGAGCCGTTGATGGGGGGCGACTCCAGGGCCGTCGAAGCAGAGAGGTGTTTGAGAGGCTGCGCGACACTAGCAGAAACATTAGATACGGTATTGTGCGTTGTTGGCTCCTTCACTGGCGTGTGAGAGGCGCTAGGGGCGATATTCACAATAGGAGTCACGGGGGCGACGACGGGCAGCATCTGAGTAAGAGCTGGTGTTGTATGCACACGCGTTGCCGTAGCAGAAGGGATTGGCGTAGGGGGGACAATAGACTCGGCGAGTGGAGGAGTCAAGAGTGCATCAATGCGCTTAGCCCAGCGGGACAAATCCATAACGCTCAACGAGCCTTGACGTACATGTTCAGACTTCCAGGACGCCATTGCCGCCGTCTCAGCGAGCGCCAGGAGCGTTTTGGCAGGGATATCCAACAAATCATCGAGGCGTGGCTCGACGGCAACGCGTACGCCATTCTTGTCGCTCGACGCGAGGGTGTCAGAGTGCTTGAACGAAGCACGATAAGCGTCGAGGAAATGAGGGGGGCGACAGAGTGAGATAGATGAGAAGATGTCGATGTGGATTGCGGCTTGAATAATTGCACGTTGTCTGTCCCCACCACGCCTCAACGCTGAAGCCAGATCGTTCGATAGGGCGATCGCTCCAGCCAGCCACTGACACGACATTTCGAGTAGAAAGCCTGTGCCTGCAGGGCTAATTTGTCCAGCACGACGAGAAGAGTTATGGCGAGCAATGAGGTCCCCGAGTCCCCCGAAATGTAATAGCGTGTACAAAACGGCCAGAGTGTTGGTCTCATTGTGGCGGGTAGCGTGTTCAAAGGATGGACCCAACGCAGTGAGCGCAGTGATGTGCGCATTGTTTGACGCTGCAAGGTCAAGGCAGAGCTGTTGAGTTGCTGGGTGCTGTGGATCCTCGGCCGAAGTCAGGAACCTCATACGGTTCTGATGATGTTTCGCCTGAGCCCTTAGGACATTGCCGATGGCTTTATCCCGCTGTGCGAACATCAGTAACTCTTGTGCAGACAGATTAAATCCCGCCAGCTCGTGTAACACTGGGAATACGACGCCCACATAATACGCCTTTGTCAATAGTTTTCAGTGATTTGTTTAGGTACTTGAATTTAACACACTAACCAACTCCGGATCTTCTGCGGGAGGCCCCATGATTGCGGGGTCAATCGCAACGTTGACCTCTTCACGGCGCTCTTCGCTAGGGCTACCTGTATCGGCTTCTCGCGTGGGCAGGCGCTCCGCTAAATATAAAGTTAGACATTTGTAGCACTACGGCGCCACTTTAGACTTACACTCCCCATTGTCGACATCCATGTTACCAGTTTCGGGCTTTCCATCATGATCGACGCCCGGGCTATGTTCTGGCGGTGTAAAAGAATCTTTCTTAGGCAGAGGCAAAAGCTGATAGTGACGGGGCGCCTCATCGTCGGAACCTTCTGGTGGCAGAAAGCGCCCATGCATCAGATACCCATGCGAGAAGCGATATCCGGAGAACGTACCGGAATCTTCCACGAGTTTGTCAAGAACCATGGAGTCGACCAGGCTAGAACTGGGGCCAGCCACACCATATTGAACACCACCAGAGCCTCCGTCCATCGAGGTGTCGGCGTCGGCTCGGCCACGAAGGCTTTCGAACGACAGGAATGGTACTGGGACGGTGGCATCCTGTCGCGAATGCAGACCGCTCTTAGGAGAATTCTCTACGTAAACGGGCATTCGAAAGTTCACGCGACATTGCGGGATAGGATTCTGAGGGAGTGGACTGACCCGCCAAGAAGCGCTTGATCATGCGCTTGAAGTCTTCTACTTTGACGCCCTGGAAGTTGACGACCCGCGCCAATGTAAAAGGCGCCAACAAGGATGACAGTCAAACACCATACCTTCAGCCACTCTGGGCGATTCCTCGAATAACCAAGGCACTCGATGTGTAGTCGCCGACACGATTCGCATGAATCCGCTTGCTTTCCTTGATCGCATTTCTAGAGGGAGGCCTAAACTAAGTATATGGTAAGGTTCCGATAGGTCGAGATTCACCTTGCGACGAATGCGACAAGTTAGGCAGCCATCTTTACTGCGTAAACCTTTGGGCTTCCTTTCGATAGATCCTGGAGAGCTGGTGGCCCTCTCTTTGGATGTGACACCTTCACTGGAGACCGTCATGTCCACGTAGAGAGTAGTTGAAGAAACCTTTGATAAGTCCTATTTGAAATGTGCGAGTCAAAATGTCAATAACACTGGGATTTCAGATCGATGTAGGGGGGACGCTGGCGTCTTGCAAACGAGGGGGAGGAGAGACGCCGACACTGGGTATTTATCACGATCGAAGCGCTCACAGGCAGGAAGCGCAACACGAGGAGGAGGACCCCAGGCCACTACCACGTGTGGAAAGCACCACTAACACCCATCGTTGCACGAATTCATATGAGACCCCAAAACGTACAGGTTGAGGTTATCGGGGGCCCTGTCAATGGCGCCTGGAAGGGCACGTTGTTTTAAGCATTGCCTTATCACATCAGCCGCCGGTCAAATCACAGCGTTTGACGCCTACCATTAGTGATAACGTCATATCGTACATTCATGTCAATCAATCTTCCAAATGTTAGTTCGCTGAGCAGGTAGCCTGCTATCAACTGATATATAATAGTACATCCATCTTACCCCGTGTAGAAGAATATTTAGACGCTGGCACGGAATCTGCCTATGAAGGCAAGGGTCAGATAGCCAACAGGCGCTCACGAACACGCAATCAAACATTTCTGGTCGGTTTCTTAGTTTTTTTATTCCCTCGGAATGGTTGGTGTTCCGCTGGCCGAGCCTTTCAGCATGGCCTAGAGCAGCAACAACGATGAAGGCTGGACCTTCAAGAGTGAGCAATGGCTGCGCTGAATGGCAGCGCCCCCTTTTTACGGGGTACTACGCTACTTCAACGACTAGCGTTCGGCATTGTAGGGCGCGTTGTGGGGATCCCCAACCAGCCTTGCCTTGGTCTCGAGCGATTTCTTTCATGGGGTGGCCTTGAGAGCCCCAGAAGGAGGGAGGGAGGGGTCCCATATGAGCCCGTGTGAACCCAGACCATGAGGTGAAGACAAACCTTGAAGTGTGATGCTTTTGTTTGTCACGCAGGCGATTTAGGACGCATATTTGCATTGATGCATTGTTGTAGTGCTACTAAGGGGTAGCTCTATCTGATGCCTATCAACGAGGGCACTGTAATGGATTTGCCCGCATACAATCAGATTTTCTTCAGCAGCCACGCACGAAACACGACCACTGTGCATGGTAATGTCACAATCCTCCGCACTTCCTGGTGCCACGAGCAGGCAATTTCGGGCCCGTGGATACCGCCTAAAATGAGTGGCCAGCCTCCCTGGAACCATCGCTCTATGGTCCAGAACAACAAATATGCTCGGGGGCGCGAATTGTAATTTCGTTGTCAAACATCTTTAATGATTAAGAGTCTTGGCAAAGGGTGGATAAGGAAGGCTGTTGCGCGACTGTGTATGCGCATTGAGTCACCGCATACCATTATCTTCATCCAATTGGTGGTTGATGTCAACTTTGGATGCATTACTGCAAACTTGCGAGCAGGATTTTTAACTTTCGAAATTCTATCGATTTCCCTGGCTCTTCTAAACGGAGCTGTAAATGATTATAGGGCGGAAGAGGATGCATCAGGATCTTATAATAACAATCTCAACCTACTTTTTGGTGGGATTGCACAGCATGTTCACCGGTAATCAATGTGTCATCTTATTTTGAGCCAAATTTGGCCACGTGATATCTGCGTCAGAACTATATAGTAGCAACACACAGGATTCTACAGAATTAACAGTGAATTTTAGTGACTTTGAGGGAGGAGTGAGAAGAAAGTCTTACAATGCAGTGGAGGGCCAATATGGTACACACACGGTATATGTTAGTCACGATGCAGCATCCTCGCTTGTGTCAAGCAAAACAGATGGGTGTCACGTGAGAATGCCACGTGATCATGACTTTGTTTGTTGTGCGTGCCAGTTGTATAAAGATCCTGCTCCTGGCAGTCGATCTTACTCACCACTCAACTCTCCCCACTTCACTCAGAGGTTCTCACAACACTCTCACTCTACATCCAAATGGCTCGTACCAAGCAAACCGCCCGCAAGTCGACCGGAGGCAAGGCGCCTCGCAAGCAACTTGCGACTAAGCAGGCCCGCAAGTCTGCCAAGTCTGCTCCTGTACATCCATTTATCTCCCTCAATCCCAGTCACAGTTAAGCTTACACATGACTTCTTATAGACCACTGGAGGTGTTAAGAAGCCTCATCGTTTCCGCCCTGGAACTGTCGCTCTCCGTGAAATTAGGAGGTACCAGAAGTCGACTGAGCTCCTCATCCGCAAACTCCCTTTCCAACGTCTCGTCCGTGAGATCGCTCAGGACTTCAAGACCGACCTGCGCTTCCAGAGCTCGGCGGTCATGGCGTTGCAGGAGGCCAGCGAGGCATACCTCGTCTCCTTGTTTGAGGATACCAACTTGGCTGCCATTCACGCAAAGCGTGTAACAATGTGCGTTGACCCTCCTCCTTGTCTACTTCTGACTCATACTGATATCTTGGCATCTCTAGTCAACCAAAAGATCTGGCCCTCGCTCGCCGTCTGCGTGGGGAGCGTACATAATCTTGTCGTCTACGACTGTACCTAGACTTGTTGTTTTGTTTTTATTCTCTGGACTACTCTTTGTATTGTATTCGTGTCCTAAGCTATTCCATCGATTTTACATGACTCGCGGGCAGCAGTGCATGGTTTAATTTCGCAAACCACATTTCTATGCTCTTTTACCGGATGCCACAGCATGGTCACGGGTATATGGCGGGGGAGGGGCAGGTAGCGTTGGGTCTCTATTTCAAAAGAAATCGTGTATTATGCGCCGAGCTCAATGAGACATCGTGCCGCCTATGCTAATCCCTATACCCGCACTGAAAGCAGATAGCGCTAGCCCAACTAAGCACACAAAGTATTAAGTCTGAATATGCTGGCTTCCTAATGTATGCGTACTTACCGATAAACTTTTTGAGGCTTGGTTCCGAGTATCCCACTTGTAGACCCAAACCCGCCAATAACAATAGACCCGCGAAGGCGAGTCCCCAGGAAGGCCCGGTCGTATTCCGGATGCTGAGTCCAACATACGTACCAAGGTACATTGAGACCCAAACCAGAAGTATTAAGGTAGTCTTCAATGCCTCTAAGAGAGTTACCTTGTTCGCATCTTGTAGCACATTGTCGTATCCCTTGGAGAGACGAAATAGTGAGGACTGGCCAAGTTGGAATGTCTCGCGAGATACCTACTGTTGAGAAGGCATTCCCGATGAGGTAGCCACAGACCACTGCAATTACAGTGAAGGATACAAATCTACGCGCAAGCTAGAAAGATGGAACAGTTGAATTCAACTAACACGTGATGTGCTAGGTAAGAATGTATACCTGTGAGAAAGTTGGTGCGCTCGTGACTGGATCCATTGTGGCTGTAGATTTCACTGGGGAGAAGGGCGGTGTGGTAGTACTGATTCAACGAGTGACAAGGTACTTTGTTTTACAATATCTGTCATGGGACTGAAACATTTCTCGCGTCGTTAACCCTGTGAAAGGAAGGCGCAAGTCGACCTGGCTATCCTGTGCATCTGAGCCGCATAATTGGTCATTTCCATGCAATTGCCGGCTGTATAGTACGCATATACCTAACAAATGACATTTGGATTTTAACCTGCCTGGCAAGCGACTGTCCAGTGTATATGTCCAGTGTGACACCACGATAAATTCCGCGAAAGCTGTTCAGTCATCTTTACACGGTCACTTTAGGAGGGTGCTTCTTGTAGCCACAGATGTAGACTTTTCTGTGAAGCGAATGCGTGCGTGATCAAAGCGTATAGTCGATCGAAATGAAGTCTAAACGCCTTTCCTCCTAACTGAGGCCTCATTCCGATCTGCACCTACCGGCCAAAAAGACGCTGTGAGCCACAGTGCTCGGCAAAATAGGCTTTACACGGCTGCCACACGGGCGCAGCTAAACCAAGCCCGTTCTCATCGAGAGTTCACCTTCTGACTGAGCTCACCTCAGTAAGGCAGTGCGTAAAGCGCCAGCATGCGCGTACAGCATGGCATGCAAAGCTCCTCACCTAGTGGGCATGTTGACCGGAAAGCGAGACGCTGGTAGGGGGAGGCGTAGCGTCTTATCCGTGTGAAAAGAGTTACTTTACGAGATAGCGGGGATTCCACTGAATATTTCGCCTTTGGGAGTGTCTCGAGTCCTTGTGGATCGGAGCGCTGAGGATACGGGATCCAAGTTCGGCCGACTTGGTTCAGAGCCGCAGTGGTGCTGAAACTGATGATATAGACGCCAGAATGTCAAATGAAGTTAAAAGCATAAGTTATTGAAATGAGGGTTTGGGCTGACTCGACAAATGAGTAGTGTTGGCCGCCAATGCACGTACATAAAGTGGAGGTTGTATAGTTGTAGACGTAACGGCGGCTATTGTAGGTCTGTTCTGGGGCGAGATTAGATCTTTCGCGTCATAGCAGTAGTGAAACGGAGGTCGAGATTGTCCACCTCTATGGTAGGTTATGTGTCAAGGCAAATGGGTAGGAGTAACGGCGGGATCGTCTCCTCGTCCAAAGGTTTCGATGTAGCTAGAAGTGACAAGCTTTCGGTTCGCCGTTGCCGTTCAAGATGCAAGGCTTCTACGAGTGAAATAATGCGAGTAGGCAGAGTCCGCGAGCTGGCAGCATGTCACAGTACGAAGAGCATGAAGAGCCGTATAGAATCTCGGTATATCGAAACCAGGACCGTAAGCACAATCACAATTCGAGGTTCATAATTATTGTCAGGTCTAGAACAGACGAAGGGTCGTTCATATTTCGGCGTAAATGCGGATCGTATACGTGGAGGGCGCAGATGGACGAGAAGACGGTCTCGGACAGTTCCTTACCGAAGAGCCAGGGGGATCGAGCGGCTGGAGTCCTCCGAGAAGTTTCGCTGGCCTTGGCGCCTATTATTGAGCGGCACGTGACAACTTCGCACGACGTCCTCAAGGAGCTTACTACCACTGTTCTTGGATATGAGGTTTTCGGTATATTCTATTGCGGCTGCACTCAGTCTTTACGCGTGAGTATTGAGTTATGTAAACGTGCTAACTTAATGGTGGTGTGCTGACATGAATGCGTCATAGGACTAGTACGTGGGCGGGAGACGTGGTGGGTAAGATTGAGTGGAGCGACGTATGTCCTGGTAAGTCTTTTTCTTGGATATCCGAAGAGTTTTCAAGTGTGAAATAACCTTGTGAAATATTAAACGTCGTAATGTAGGCATATCCGAGCTTAAACCGAGTACGCGTGTTGTGCTGGATGGTGGACTGTACTCTGCAGGAGTCAGGCGGTCTGGGGAGTTTGTCGTGTGAGTGAGGCAATCTTATGCTTGCTTGTGCAAGCCTTGCGCGTTTTGAGTGTGTTGGATGCGCGTGTGGTTATGCTAACATGTTTCTTCTGATGTAGGGAGAACGTGGCGGACGGGGCATATGTATTGAGCGTTTTGGCGCCAGATCATATGTTTGACTTTGTAAGTTGCTCGTTCAGTTTCATTATTCTTGTTCTCTTGTCCTTTATTACCTCGTATCTCAAAAACGAATTCCCCGCCGAGGGTTTGTATGTCCATTTAAGCAAACTTATTTATTTTATCTTGGCAGATACGCATAGACGTCGAGAATAGTTCGGTCTCCGCTCACCCATATGTCCTCGGCACACCCTTTGAACTCTCGACTAACAGCCCTGCGTTGGGATACCCTCTTTCCCTCACTGCGCGTGGGAAAAACTCATATTTTGTACCGAGGGAAGGATTTAATTTAGCGGGAATGTTCCAAAACCCGGTACGTGCTTCCCAGCCTGGTCC
>JANWGL010002425.1:0-14849 GCA_025200755.1 Ceratobasidium sp. C01 | reverse complement strand
ATCCCAACATTTCACGAGCAACTCCCACATCTGGTTCGCCTTTTTGTTGTCTTCCGATAGCTCTTTAGGGCGACGAGGAAGTTGTTTTTTGAAAATTACGCCATAGATCCCTAGCTCGTTGTTGTACTCCGAGTACGGGATTTTGCCGGTGATGATTTCCTATAGGCTATCAGACGGGACTTTACTCATAATTGTAAAATATATCTACCAGCATTGTCTGGGACAGCCAAGTTGAGTAGACATATGGGGAAACGTGGGGACCCACATACCATTCCAAGCGCATATACGTCCGACTGTTTCGTTCGCATGATTGGAGGACTATCTTCCTCTTGATGTTGAAGAAGTTCAGGTGCCTACACTCTTGTTAGCTGGATGGACGCATATCGAGCCAAATATTTACCATCCATCGAAGAGTTCCCCCACCGCTCTTTGAAGTTTGGGAAAACCGAAGTGTACTATCTGACAGAATAGAATAGTCAAAGTCGTTCACCTTTGCGATACCATCGGCAGACACAAGAACGTTGAGCTATAACAAGCAGAAATTTCATATGTATCTCATGCAGTGTTGCGTAGATGTTTGATGATTACGCACCGCCTTGATGTCACCATGTACCTAGATTTCGTAGATCAATAAGTAGTTGGCGGAGAAGTATGATAGTCGGGCATACCATTCCAATGCTGTGCAGATAAGAAACACCGGTAGCTACTTGCATACACTACGATAACAGTACATTAGCAATAATAGCTTGTGCGGAGGCAATATATCTGCGTACCAAATTGTATCGATCGACGTCACGGCGGTCTCGGAGGTATTGAAACAGAGTTCCATTCTTCATCCACTTTGAGACCATGCCGAGTCGACCTTGGAACATTACGATTCCAAGCAACTCTTGAACATTTTCGTGGCGAGCCTTTGACCAATGATATAGCTCCCGCATTGCACGCTATTGCTTTTATCAGAAAAGCAATTTCGTATCGCAAAATTCGATAGAAATATTTACCTTCATTCCTTTTTGATCCCCTTCAAGAATCATGTGAAGCCGCAGACATTTAACTGCAACAATGGTATCGTCCTTCAACTGCGCTTGCCACACATCGCCAAACCCTCCCGTAGCGATTGCCCCGGCGGAGTAGCGACTAGAGTCGATCGAGGTCGTGAGGTCGGTGCACCCATGGCTCACGAGACAATCAAACATTTCTTGCGCAGACTAAACAGAGACAAAATTCAATTGCTAGTTAGATTAGGTAGCGGTAATATGGAAATGCACTGACCATCTTGCTAGATACCATATCAAACGAGGTGTTTCGCGGCATCTCCCAGACGCAAATAGTGCCATCCCAGGACCCAGAAAATATTCGAGATCCATCACGCGAGAACGCGATCGAGCAGATCACTCTCGAATGTCCCTCTAACGGGTCTCCTACGAGAGCTCCAGTGAGAACGTCCCAGACGCGAATGGTGCGATCGGATGACCCAGACACGATGTACTTGTCATCGGGCGAGAATTTAACCGATCGTATCGTATCGCCATGTCCGATTAACGGTTCGCCCATGGAAGCTCTAGAGCGTACATCCCATATCCGAATAGTATTGTCACTGGAGCTCGAGACAATACGAGAACCGTTCGATGAGAATGAAATCGAGTATACGCCGCTAACATGTCCCATCAATGGTCCGCCTAGTGGAGCCCCTGTCCGTGTATCCCACATACGAATGGTGTGGTCTCCAGAACCAGAGACAATGAAAGATGCATCGGGTGAAAATGCTACTGCTTCAACTGCGCCAGTATGTCCCTGAATTGGACTACCTATGAGCTGCCCAGTACGTGCATCCCAGATACAAATGGTTCGATCGGCCGAGCCAGAGACAATATAAATGCTATTAGGTGAGAAGGCCAGTGATAGAACATTTTTGGTATGTCCTTCAAGTGGGGAACCTATAGCGGACCCAGTGACCGCATCCCAGATACAGATGGCACCATTATCCCAGCTGGCAACGATGCGTAAATCGTCGGGGGAGAAGGTTACGGAGCGAATCCAGGCTGAGCGGGCCTTGAGCGGGCCTAGGATCGTTGTACCACTACTTACGTCTGCAACGCGGACGCAGCTATCGGTGGAGCCGAAGGCCATTCGTGTGCCATCGTGTGATAAGGCGATAGAGCGCACACCACTTCCCACAATCCACCTCGCCAGAGGTGTCGAACCGTGGCTAGCCATGGATTAATGTATATATGTATGGCCTAAATTCACGCTGAGCGACCGAGGAGAACTGGGGGCGGGCAATCGGGGTAAGGGAAAGATGTGTGTCGTCGTTGGTTGGCTGTGATACCACATCAACAACACCGCACTGCCACAGAGCGCCTTGACCATCCCGCCGGTTTGATGCCGATCCGGTGTCCCGGTGTATACTCTGTGGCGTTAGATTGCATCGGGCGAGCAAAGTGACAGGCGCTCAATTCTTCGGCGAGTGCACCAAGATCGACCAACTAGCGGAACCTCTTGCGACTGGGCTAAATCACTCTTGCAGATGATTGGACTATCAAATGGACCCATATCAATCCATTGCTGTACATTAACTGTTCCGGATATAAGTCAAACAATGTTCATATTGTAGGTGTATATGTGAAGGCAGCTCGCAGGGCTTTGTAATTTTAAACACAAAGGTAATTATCCAAAACGCAGTGGTTCTAGCATGTTAACATAACGCAGCGGAGTATATATACCGTACCACCCGGGGATATGAACCACCCCTGGTGCTATGGGCCACTCGATTGTGTCGGTTTCAGTCAGACAATCATACGCCAAATTTTACATACATGATCTAGGATTATCATTATCACCAGGTGCAAAAAATCTAGTTGTGATACCAAGTTTAGCGCATGTGGCGTGGGTTTGAAGTTTAGGGCAGCACCGGAGCTGATTTGAAGTTGAAATTGTAAACATGCACAGCGAGCAACTGTCTTGGGGCTCTAAACGCGATTAAGACGAGATTTCTTTTTACGCCAATACGGCCTTAGACCATTGGAGCCTTACTGCAAGTAACTTATGGAGAAATAATTATCCCTCGGAGTTGAGGTAGACGGGTGGCCCATCTTCCGGGGGCTCATGTTCTGAGGCCACGATTTTGATTTAGGTATTTTTTGCTCTGCGTCTGACCGTTTCCTTTGATTTTTGGCATCGTATATGTCCTCCCCTCAAAGATTCATCCATCAGCAAAAAGCGCTCCACGGTTTAGTACCCTACCCGTCAAATCTGTCGAGAATAAGGTACTTCGGCGTGGAACCTTACGTTTTCGGGTCCGATTAGCCGTCGCGGCTACAAACGTACCAGGTTTAGAAGGCAAGGTTCTAATTCAGGCTGAATTAGTAGAGTCCGGACATTTTAGCTACCTAAATAGTTGAATTAGCAAAATTAGCGGGTTTAGTAGTTCAAACGAAATCAGACGTGCACTGTTGCTGCCGCTGGGATCTCTGGGAGAGTTTGCCACACGTTAGTTCTGTGCTGAAAGCACTTCAGATATGCTCCCGAAGTACACGCCAGCAAATGCACAATTGCCAACGCGAGCTTGAACTGGAACATCGTTCAGCACCAATAGCCAACCATTTGACACGTATGTATGCTCTCTCAAGATTCCACCGTCACTGCGGATGGTTTTAACTTCTAAACATTTGTATGTACAAGTAAACTAAGCAGATTACAATTGTATTGGAGATGTTGCTTGATGGTTTCGAGTTCGATGAGCAAGTGGCGGTGCAGGTTTAGGGCAGGTTGTTGTTGGACTTAGCACTTAGTACCTGGGCGAGCCAAAGGAACCGAACAACACAGTGTTGGATTCAACAACATCAACATCAACCCAACCACGACCGCGCTCGCCCTTTCTCAACGCCGATGCCAAAGGCTATCCGTAGCTCTTACTAATTGGTTTAACCACAGGTAAGTGTGTGGCTACTCGCAGTATATGACAAGGCTGAACCAATTTTTGGTGCGCCTCGGTGCTTGGTCTTTCCTTTCGCCTTCAAACGGCGTTCAACGGCCACACCTCCTCGGGTCGGATGCTCCAATGCGAGCTAACTGTGAGTAACCGTCCATACACTAGGCAACAACTATGTAGACTGACATTGGCCTCCCAGTAACCCGCGACCTTGCATGCCTGCCTGCGCCGCCATTGTGCAACCTCTCTTAATTCGACCCACGCTCACGCTGTCCCCTTTGATTTGGCAGCTCTCGCCTGCCTTTGCCCGGCCGCGTCTCTGCTTGGGAGATCCACACAGCCTCCCTTGCGAGTGCTGCACTCCAACCACCAAACCTCCCTCAGCCTCCCTCAACCTCAATATCCCGCTGCCTGATCCCACACGCTCACACACCCATGAGGCAGCCTCTCAGTTTACCCTGTCCCTGCAAGTGCCGCTCTGGCGTCTTCACACGTGCACTCTTGCGCGTGTGACCCCGCTTGGGTCTGCCCCTACCTGCGGGTATGCCTGGTCTCGACATCGCGCGTGTAATGCACCAACCCACCAGCTGGGAGTGGCAGTGTTGCCAATGATGATTGTTCCAGTTATTGCACAAATGAACGCTCTTTTGTAATCTGTATTTACTATTGTGAATGAAAAAAGCTCTTTTAAGCTCAAAAGTCTCTAATTGGGTCGGAAAAAGTGAAAAAAGCTAGTTTATCAAGTTCTCTAATGGTGTCTTAAAGGACTAATCTTGCTAATTCTGCTAATCGCGACATGCACTAATCTCACTTTTTTAGAGTGCCAGGTTCTCAACCGCGTCGGTTTAGTAAAGACGTTGCGAATAAGCACTGAATAAGAGGGAACCTTACGAATTGCACTAAACCGCTAATTTGGGCCAAATTAGTAGGTTTTTTTTTTGCTGATGTCAACATTCAAAATTGACGGAATCTGATCTCGTTTGCTTGTGTTAGGGCTCGCGAGCTGAAATCCGGCCCATTTCCCAGGGGTATACGGTACCACGAAGGCAAAGAAATTCAGATAACATCCCGGAGCCGCAATGTTGTTCAAGATGGAGAGTCCGCGCTTTTGCCCTTGTCCTATACGTGCACTTGCTCAGACCACAATTTTTCGTAACTAGAGGTAATCATAAATTAGAATCCCGATCTTTGCACACAATGCACAAGACTTACTGATTCTAAAACTGAAGCTGCATCCGGTCGAGCAGCTGGATCGTAGTCCCAGCATCTCTCGAGAAGTGCCCACATTTGAGTGGGTCGTGCATCGGGTCCAACAAACTTGTTTGGCCGCCGTGGGATCTGCTTCTTGAGTATCGCTGCACATACCCCGGCGTCCGTTCGGTATTCGACGTAAGGCACAGTCCCAGTAATAATTTCCTGCATATAGTTAGACCGAGAGTTCGCATATGCTGCAAAATTGACGTACTAGCATCGTCTACGAGAGGGCAATTAAGTATTGAACTTAGGGGGATAGACAAAATGCATACCATTCCCAGGGCGTACACATCAGTGTACTTATTCCTCGTAACTTTTGGTTCGCCCTCAGGCTCTTCTTCTTCCGCCTGGAATAATTCTGGCGCCTGAAACAGTTCGATCAGCGCTTGGTTTCGTCCTAATGTAAGGCACAAACCATCCATCGAAGTGTTCCTCCGCCCTGCCGAGTCGTCGTAGAGAAACGAAGAGTGCTAGTTGATAAAATAGCATGGTCAAAGTCGTTGATTTTTAGCGTGCCATCACGCGACACCAGTACATTGTTCTACGAAACGCAAAGTCAGTCGGCAAGCTTTATAGCACATTACTACTCACGGCTTTGAGATCGCCGTGCACCTGATATTAGGAATCTTAGTAAGGATCGGGTGATATTTGAGGAGATTCTGGACTTACCATGCCCATGTTGTGGAAATAGGAGACTCCTGCGGCCAGCTGCAGGCACTTCAATCAAGTTAATACACAAAGATGAACTGTGAGCTAATCTAAACTCACTAATGGATAACGGTCAATGTCAGGGTGCGTCGAGATATACCGCTGAAGATTTCCTTCCTCCATCCAAGGCGACACCATGCCAAGTCCTCCACGAAAAATGACTACGCCCAGCAGTTCTTGAACGTGCTTGTGTTGGACCTTTGACCACATGTATACTTCGCGCATAGCACGCTATATATCCCCATACGAGGATTTAGTGAACCACTAGGTGTATTATAATCGTCCGTCTCACCTTTTTTGCCTTCTCGTCACCTTCTAGGAGCATATGAAGTCGTAGAGTTTTTATAGCAACAACCGTCCCATCGTACATGGTTGCGCGCCACACATCACCGAATCCTCCGGTGGCAATTGCCGATGCTGAAGATTGACCAGGATCAATGCGGGACGAAACATCCGCGCATCCATGCATAACTAGACAATCAAACATTTCTTGCAAGGACTGCAAGGACTCCGTAAGTGCACAACACCATCGTAAGAATCAAAACACGACGCTCACCATTTCACTTGATACTATGTAGAATGACGGAATTGCCGAGGGTGCTTCCCACACGCATATGGCACAATCGAGAGAGCCAGATACGATACGCGTGCCGTCAGGGGAAAATGCCACCGACATGACTTCCTCAGAGTGTCCAAGGAGCGGTTCCGATATAGGATTCCGTGTACGGGCATCCCAGACACGGAGAGTACAATCTCGAGAGCCAGTGACGATGCGGGTCCCGTCGGACGAATACATAACAGATGTAACCGAATCAGTGTGCCCTTTGAGTGGTTCGCCTATGAGAGCCCCAGTTCGCACGTCCCAGATCCGGGCTGTGTCGTCACGCGAGCCAGAGACGACGCAGGAACTGTCTGGCGAAAACGATACCGAAAGAACCGATACAACGTGTCCCTCGAGAGGGTCGCAGTTTGGTAGCCCAGTGTTAATGTCCCAAATACGAATTGTACCATCACGAGAACCGGAGGCAATGAGCGCGCCATCGGGTGAGAATGATACCGAAGTAATGGAATCGATGTGTCCTCTAAATGGTTTGCCTATAACAATAGCTTTTTGGGCATCCCATATCAAAACAGTTCCATCCCGGAGGCCGGATACGACGCGAGTGCTATCGGGCGAGAAGGACACCGACCAGACTGAATGAAGACGTTGACCGCTAAATTCGTTCAAGGAAGTTCCGTTGATGACATCCCAGGTACGAAGAGTGCAATCTAATGAGCCAGAGACGACACGCGCATTGTCTGACGAAAAGGCTACCGAGAGGACTGCGCCAGTATGACCACGAAGTGGACCCAGGACCAAATTCCTAGTAAGTAGATCCCAGATACGGATACAGCCATCACTGGTTCCAGAGGCGACGCGCATCCCATCGTACGATACCGCGACAGATAACACGCATCTACGCACGTCCCACCTTGCTAGAGGCGTAACATCCTGATCGTCCCGAGCCATGAGTAGATAAACTGGTGGTTACGCGGGTTGTAAACATAAAAAAATCCGGCAATTAAGTGAAGGGGCAAAGCAGGAGGAGTAGATATTAGTGGGGATGACTAGTTATGGACAGGTAAACGGCGGCGAACGTGCACGTGTCGTCGTGGTTGACAGTAAATCGTGACATCCCATCAAACCTGCATCAAACTGTAACTTTGACTAATTTCATAAGGATATAACCCATAAACAAGTTCGACTGCAGCGATGCAAGTCGTGGTTCCAAATGTCTCAACATATTTTGTGGTGATCAATACGTTTGTTTTTCTCAGCAATGTACATAGCCTCGTTGGGTGCCAAGGTTCCTTTAACAATTCAGACTCTAACGCCCTGGTTTCTGGCTAATTTCGCAAATCGACTGGACTCGTTCTCCAGAAGTCTGTGTGGGTTACCCATCTCAACAAGTTCGCCGTCGTCCAAAAGCATTACTAAATCGAAGTTAACAATAGTTGCTAGAGGGAATAACTGAATTCAACGTATGAAGGATATGGTAACGATTTTGCTCACATATGCGATGTGCAACCGCAAAGATAGTGCAGTCCTTGAGGTGATCGGAAATAATACGTTGGATTTTTTCGTCCGTCTCGATGTCCATACTGAGCATAACAGGTTCGATTAGACACAATGCAGACCCGGTATGACATTGAAACACGTGCCTTGAGCTAGCTTCATCTAGAATGACAATTTTGCGTTTTTGCAACAACACGCGCGCCGTGCAGAGCAGTTGCCGCTGCGAAAAAGAGACATGTTTGAGCATATGTTGAAAAAAGGCTTCGAATCTCACCTGTCCTCTCGAGAATCCAACAGAATCCTCAAGCAGGGTATCCAGTTTATCCTTGAGTACTGAGATCGCGTCTTTCATGCCGACTACCTCCAGTATGCTCCAGATCTGGTCGTCAGAATAGGTCTAACAACAGAGCATGTTAGCCTTTTGCTTGAGAGAAATCTTTAATTTTGCGAACCATTTCAACGTCAATATTTTCCTAACGGCATTCATTATTTAGCGCAGTATTTCATGTTAATGGATATAAAAACCTACACGGATGGTCGAATGCCAAAGGAAGGGATCTTGGGGCACGATACTCCACCGAAAGATGCGGTAAGTTTGAGTGATGGTATGAATTACACAAGGGGAAGTACCTTAAGGCGGACCGAAGTGTGTGTAACGGTAGATATCCGACGTCGATGCCGTCGATTGTGAGCTTACCCGAAACTAGATCGGAGCTAACCGTTCGGAATAACGCATTGACGGCGCTACTTTTCCCGGAACCTGTACGGCCACATATCCCAACCCGCAGTCCGCCTTGAATTCTAATTGATAGATCACGTAGAATTAAAGGCGACTGGGGTCTGGCTTTGGATCAGAGATTGTCCCATAGACGAACAGGGCTTACACCTACGAGTAACGCATCGAGAACTCCTCAAAAGTAACCGTGCCTTCGGCTGGCCAATTGGCTGAAACAACTGAGTTACCGTGGTCTGACTCGCGTTCCAGCGTTGTGATCTCATGTATACGTTCGACAGCCACAGCTCCGTTCTCAAGGTTGACCCAGCTCTGAAGCAGAACATGTTATATTCATAAGCGGAAATCGCGAAGCGCTCGAACTCACCGTAAGTAGACCGGCGAGCAGTCGAGATACCCTAGTCATGTTGATGAGTGCAATTCCTAAACTGTTAAAACCAAGTATATCAGCCTTTCTCTTCTGCGATACGTGGGTGAAACGCACAATCCAGCAGATGTAGAATTGCGAATAGCAACTGCCAGACTGGCCATGCCAATTGCAATGAACATCGTAATGAATGCCAACGTTGTTCGTCTAGGAATGTATAAGTTTATACTGACTCTTTTCAGTTGATTACTCACAAGAACCGGACGCCGGCAAATCTATAATAAAGCGGGCCTTGACTAGCATCCAAGTGTCCATCATTAAGATGGCTAAACACCCGCTGCGAATGATATGCTCTACGTAGGATGAATATCTGAGAGCAACGATTAGTAATGGGAGACTTACCTGATGGTTTCTAGTCCTGTAACAATTGTACTAAATGCTGAAAATAAGGGGCTCTTGCTTGCTGATTCGATCTGCTGGAGTTGCGTGGAGGTCGCCTGAATAAGGAAGTGAATTTCGACATGATCGGCATGTTTTCGGTACCACTTACAAGATAAAATCTAATTAGAACCCAGTATGCTAGACCCAGTAGCGGGAAACCGATTGTCAGCCATGGCGTCTACAATCACGGTGACATTAGTTTCTATCAACATAAATGATCGGGGTTACCAATACCGCAACAGCTATCAATATCTGTGGCGGTCAAGTATCAGTCAAGGATCCCCAATGAGTAAACCAAACTTACCAGAGATCCTCCTGAGCGCGGCAAAAGAAAAAAAAAACTCAGCTGATTCATGTACCTATTCACCTATATTTGACGTACCAAGTAACACCATTGCGGAAAAGCTTCCAAAAATACTCATTGGCAAACCAAAGCCGATTACCTACAGATGTATTAGTATGAGCACCCAATCACACAGCTAATTGGTATAAAACTTGCAGCAAGATCCTAGCTCCATCTTATTAGCATATAAGAACTGAGTAACGCGCATGTACCCACCTGACTGAAACGATTGACGAGTAAACTTGTAGGAGTGTTCTGGATGTAACTTGCTGGAGCTGCCATTACAGCCTAGATAAAAAATTATACGTTGAGTTTTCCGTATATGCATTTCACTCAGGATCGTCAAACGCACCTTGAGACTCTTTTCGTGGATTGCTTTAGAGGCGACGATATTGGTGCGTTTGTACCAGTGTGAAAATGCGAGCACGGAGAAAGTGAAGTAAGCAATTGACAGTCCGAAATAACCCAAAATCCACTTTATCATCTGCTCATTGCTATCAGCCCAAAACTTAGCGTAGACCTTAATTAAGTGTAACATCAGCCTTATTGGACCAAAAGAGAAGAGTGCCGGGGGCTTACATTCATCCCCATACTCAATGTTGCGGAAAAGGCGACGAGTAGAAGGGAGACCACGACGCGATGCCTTCCAGCCATATGTGCCCAAAATCGATAAGGGCGTGTGCCTTGGGGGGTGTAAGACTTCTTGAACTCGTCATTGCAGCTCGTATTATTCGGTTTTTTGATATCTTTCTGCCCATCCTGTCCAACGGATTGGTTGCCCTTCTCATTTGGGCGGCCATTACTAGGCGGCTCGACTGCCTGGACAACCTGCGATAGATCGTATCCAGAGGCTTGAAGTTCGTCAAGACTTCCTTCGAACGATACCCCTCCCTGGTCCATCACAACAATTCTATTAGCAGCTGGTAAATGGCGAACTATGTAGTGTATTAGTGCTAAGCTTGAGATTAGCTAAGCCGTGGCGACTTACTATTATGGGTGATCATAAAAACTGTTCTCCCCGCAAGAAGGCCCGAAGAGCCAAACAACGCCTCAGAAACTGGAGGATTACCGTTAATTTCGGCGTCAGGTTTCAACGATTCGACATACCGTGTTTCTCGGTCTCGGCATCCAGTGCGCTAGTCCAAAATTAGACCAGAACACGTTCACGCTCGCATATACTCACCTTAGAGGATCATCCAAAAATACAATGGATGCATCAGAATATACCGCACGGGCCAACGCCTAAGCCGAGAAACATGAACAATCATTTAAATGTTACAATCTTATCAGAACTCACCACTCTCTGCTTTTGACCACCGCTGAGTGTCGCACCTTTATCTCCAAGCATCGTCATGTCCCCTTCATCCAGTCTATCAAAATCAGGCGCTAGTCCGCACCCGGAAATCACAGATTCGAACCGAGCAGAGTCAAACGAAGCGCCGAACAAAATATTTTCGCGTATGGTAGCGGGGAAGATGAATGCGTCTTGGGCAACGTACGCAATTGAGCTATGGGAAGTTAAAAGCGACCCCTTAGAGATGATCATTTCGCCAAGCATGGCGTTCATCAGTGACGTTTTCCCCTGCATGCCAGGCGTTAACGAGATTGTTCTGGACATAATGGTCGGATAAAAACACTCACAGATGCTACGGGTCCGATACACATGTATAACTTTCCACTCTGGAGTGTCAGATTTATCTCATTCAAGACCGGTTTAGCCTGCTTATCCCAAGCGGCACTAACACCAGAAAGCTGAACGACTTCGAACTCGCCTGCGAGTCGAGCAGGATCGTTGAGTTCGATAGTATTCTCTGAGTCCGTAGTTGGTTTATCTTCCAAGTTCAAAAAGGCTTCGACGCGCTTCAACGAAGTATACGATGAGAATAGCGAGGGGAGGACCTGTCCAACTGAAAATGCCAGGTCTGCTTTTGGATGTATAAATCAAGCTTGCTTTACTTACTTGTGGCTACGAATTAGTATAATACGCAAAATCAGCAAGAGAGCGCGGACCGAAAGAAGTGGCTTACCCAATGGAAAACTGAGAAGCTGAACTGTGGTTAGAATCGTAAATACTGACGCCGCGTCAAAAGTTCCTTTCGTCGGATCGCGCTGTACCATTCCAGCGTATGTACCCAAGACTGCTACCGCGCAAAAGATTGAGGAAACATTCGAGAGTGTAATGTTAACAACTAGCAGAGAGCTGCGGTGAAAGTTCTTGAGCACTGAAGACACTTTTGAGAAGATGTACGCACAAGAATTTAGACGCGCGGCTCATTTCAGCATCTCGTAGTGCTCTAAGTTTACTGGCTAGAGGGGCTTCGTAGGCTGACATTTTTATGGGGACCAGGTTTGAAATCACCGAGGCCTATACAATACCGAGAATGTGAGGTGGGCTCGGTACCGAGGAGACAATAACTCACTGTCAGCTTGATGCGTTTGTCGGTGGCTGCCATCCATGCGCCATATCTTCCTCCGATAATTTTTCCATAGTACGACGTTACGCTCATAGTCAAAGTTATAACCAATATGGGCATAAATGCAGCCCATTGAGCCTGTTTGGAGGTATGGTAGTATTTGGATGAACTTAATACTAAGTGGGAATTATGGCGCACCTTCGAATAAAGAATAACTATGCCAAGGATAACGGACACAATTGAGCTGAAAACGTCGTAGAACCGTTCGATCCCATCCGAAATCTGCCCTACATCGACAGACCTAACGAAAGTGAACTAGTTAGCGATATTGAATACGAATGGCCAATGGATACAAGATCTTACATGTATGTAGCTGCTTTGGCGGGTCCAATAGCGCGGCTCTCGTGAGACGCAATACGAAGCGACTTTTGGAGAATGGATCCAACCAATGCACCTCGATATTGAACAACGGCGTTAAAAACCTTGAAACAGAGTAGAAATTGAGGTAAAATAGTACAACAAATCAGAGTTGCTCACTTTTTCCCAAAACACTGCGGTCGCGAGCGTGAGGATCCCATAGACTAGAACGAAGCCGGCCACTATAACCCATCCCTCCTCTGGATTCTGCGACCTCCCTTGGATGAATAGGAGGAGGGCATTCACCAAAAATGGCTGCATAAAGGTAGCGAAAACAAGAACCAAGCAAGCAATTAATGGAGAGGCAAAAGAGTACCCGAACGAAAACAACGACGCGCGTATTAAGGATCTGAAAAATCGTTATTAAATAAGTGCTGAAACTGAGATGAGTATACCGACCTAGATTTAGATAACCCCAGTTCTAGTGGAGCGCGGGATTCTGCGGCCTTGAACCGAGGCGGGATATTAGTCAAGTCGTCTAATCCTAGTCTCGTCCTGCTCCCGCGCCACAACAGGGGCACGAGCCAGTAGAAGGTAAGTCTACTGAATATCGAAGTGGTGCATTCTTCGGGGTAGTCCTAGAGTCAATGATAACGTGAGGTGCTGCTATATTACAACCCATTTCGATAGAACTTACTTGGTAGCAAGCTTCGAACAAGCGACGCTTTTGAAAGCTTTCCGCAGCAATGACGAGGAAGTAGCATACAACTTCGAGGGCACTGACGATTATTAGATGCTTCCCGGAACTAGTATCCGATATTCTAAGTAGAATATACGTGCGCAAGATTATTCCGTTAAAAAGCCCCTTTGACAACGAGTAGCTTAAGATAACACTACTTGGCGTGAGCGAACGAAAGTGCTCCAAGCTGAGGAGCAAAGCCAAGACAACCTAATTTTGGATTTGTGAGCCCAGGCTGTGTTGAATATGACCCTGTTTACTCACGGACGCGCCTAGCGTGAACGATGAAGAAATGAGTACGGTTTTCGGCAAACCCAAAGTCTGCAGATGATTGTAATGCAATAGGTACGTGCTAAACGTGGTCCCGATAAGGGTAAGCGTAGAGAATAATTTCACCGAGCAGTGAAGGTATCCAGGACGACTTAGTTTTGATCCTTGGCGCGAAAGATACCAGATCCGAGCGAATGCCAGAACAATGAATATGCAGTCAGGCATAATTGATAGAATACTACTATAGGTGAGGACGTATTCTTTATAGTTCAATATACATATGTTTCACGTACGCGTGTTCGAAAGTAATGGTGAAGTCCACATTTCGACAATTTGCGTGTGGGCCAATCGTGTCATCGTTTGAACACAAGTTCATGTTGTTAAACGATGGGGGAGGTCAAGGGCAAACGTACAACAGCATCCGAGGTGCATGTGGGATGCTATGATATCCGCGTGACACTAGACAAAAATGGTATCGTCGCCGCTTCGACGCTGCGCTGCTCGGCTTCGTCGTCTGATCCTGGTTTATGAATCATGACCTCATGGCACGTGACTCACGCGACTCCCAAACTGAAAGAATAAGAAATACATAACATCCTGATTTTCGTGTTCATTATCTCGTTACATGTCATGCGGGGAATGAATCTCGAATCCTTACAGTTATACAAATAGCAATGCGAGAAAATCAAAGAAAGTGAAAGCGTGCTCACAGAACCGAAAATGCGTTTCCTTCAATCCATCCTCTCCTCAATACGACCTCGAAAAGTCCCGCGCCACCTCTTGCCCAAGAATACCCTCTGCAAGTTCCTCCACCGGAATGCTTGGCAACCTGCTCTTGAACATCCGTATCTGACGCAAACGTTGTCGCCAAGGGGTTATATACTCTTCACGCATGGTATCATGTCGCGTGTGGACGTAAATCTGCGCAAAGAAATCGGCAAGCATGCTCGTCTGGCGAATAATATCTGGCAAGCATTTCGCTGAAACAATTTTGAACTCGCCGATCATCCCAAACTCGGGCATCCCCGGCGCGCGTTGCAATAACACCTTGAAGAACTCATCTTGGTGGGCGTTGCTTCTAAATGCAGCCATTTTGCCCACAGAGTGCGGTTCGATGACGATATTGACGTATTGGAATTGTGTGGAAAGAGTATCGAAGCGGTAGGGTTTGCCTGAGTCATTCCAGATGATGCGTACGTAGTCATTGCCGATATGCAGTTTCTTCGAGGCGAATTG
>JANWGL010002422.1:0-15922 GCA_025200755.1 Ceratobasidium sp. C01 | reverse complement strand
CAATTCGCCTCGAAGAAACTACATATCGGCAACGACTACGTACGCATCATCTGGAACGACTCTGGCAAATCCTACCGCTTCGATACTCTTTCCACACAATTCCAATACGTCAATATCGTCATCGAACCGCACTCTGTTGGCAAAATGGCTGCGTTTAGGAGCAACGCCCACCAAGATGAGTTCTTCAAGGTGCTATTGCAACGTGCGCCGGGGATGCCCGAGTTTGGGATGATCGGCGAGTTCAAAATTGTTTCAGCGAAATGCTTGCCAGATATTATTCGCCAGACGAGCATGCTTGCCGATTTCTTTGCGCAGATTTACGTCCACACACGACATGATACCATGCGTGAAGAGTATATAACCCCTTGGCGACAACGTTTGCGTCAGATACGGATGTTCAAGAGCAGGTTGCCAAGCATTCCAGTGGAGGAGCCTGCAGAGGGTATTCTTGGGCAAGAGGTGGCGAGGGACTTTTCGAGGTCGTATTGAGGAGAGGATGGATTGAAGGAAACGCATTTTCGGTTCTGTGAGCACGCTTTCACTTTCTTTGATTTTCTTGCATTGCTATTTGTATAACTGTAAGGATTCGAGATTCATTCCCCGCATGACATGTAACGAGATAATGAACACGAAAATCAGGATGTTATGTATTTCTTGTTCTTTCAGTTTGGGAGTCGCGTGAGTCACGTGCGATGAGGTCATCGTTCATAAACCAGGATCAGACGACGAAGCCGACCAGCTCAGCGTCGAAGCGGCGGTGATACCATTTTTGTCTAGTGTCACGCGGATATCATAGCGTCCACATGCACCTCGGATGCTGTTGTACATTTGCCCTTGACCTCCTCCAGCTCGTTTATCAACATGAACTTATGTTCAAACGATGACACGATTGGCCCACGTGCAAATTGTCGAAATGTGGACTTCACCATTACATTCGAACACGCGTACGTGAAACATCGTTAGATTGACCTATAGAGAATATGTCCTCACCTGTAGTAGTATTCTATCAATTATGCCTGACTGCATATTCATGGTTTTCGCATTCGCTCGGATCTGGTACCTTTCGCGCCAAGGATCCAAACTAAGTCACCCTGGATACCTCCACTGCGCGGTGAAATTATTCTCTACCCTTACCCTTATCGGGATCATGTTTGGCACGTACCTGTTGCAGTACAATCATCTCCAGACTTTGGATTTGCCGAAAACCGTACTCATTTCTTCATCATTTACGCTGGGCGCGTCTGTGAGTAAACAGGGTCATATTCAGCACAGTCTTGGCTCACAAATATAAAATTAGGTTGTCTTGGCCTTGCTCATCGGCTTGGAGCACTTTCGCTCTCTCACGCCAAGCAGTGTCATCTTAAGCTACTCGTTGTTAAAGGGGCTTTTTAACGGAATAATCTTGCGCACGTATATTCTACTTGGAATATCGGATTCTGGTTCCGGGCGGCATCTAATAATCGTCAGTATCCTCGGAGTTGTATGCTACTTCCTCGTCATTGCTGCGGAGAGCTTTCAGAAGCGTCGCTTGTTCGAAGCTAGCTACCAAGTAGGTTCTATCGAAATGGGTTGTAATATAACAGCACCTCACGTTATCATTGACTCTAGTACTACCCCGAAGAATGCACCACTTCGGTATTCAGTAGGATTACCTTCTACTGGCTCGTGCCTCTGTTGTGGCGCGGGAGCAGGACAAAACTAGGATTAGACGACTTGACCAATATCCCGCCTCGGTTCAAAGCCGCAGAATCCCGCGCCCCGCTAGAACTAAGGTTATCTAAATCTAGGTCGGCACACTCATCTCAGTTTCAGCTCTTATTTCATAACGATTTTGCAGATCCTTAATACGCGCATCGTTGTTTTCGTTCGGGTACTCTTTTGCCTCTCCACTAATTGCCTGCCTGGTTCTTGTTTTCGCTACCTTTATGCAGCCGTTTTTGGTAAATGCCCTCCTCCTATTCATTCAAGGGGGGTCGCGGGATCCAGAGGAGGGATGGGCCATAGTGGCCGGCTTCGTACTAGTCTATGGGATTCTCACGCTCGCGACCGCAGTGTTTTGGGAAAAAGTGAGTAACTCTGATTTGTTGTACCATTTTATCTCAATTTCTACTCTATTTTAAGGGTTTTAACGCCGTTGTTCAATACCGAGGTGCATTGGTTGGATCCATTCTCCAAAAGTCGCTTCGCATTGCGTCTCACGAGAGCCGCGCCATTGGACCCGCCAAAGCAGCTACATACATGTAAGATCTTGTATCCATTGGCCATTCGTATTCAATATAGCTAACCAGTTCACTTTCGTTAGGTCTGTCGATGTAGGGCAGATTTCGGATGGGATCGAACGGTTCTACGACGTTTTCAGCTCAATTGTGTCCGTTATCCTTGGCATAGTTATTCTTTATTCGAAGGTGCGCCATGATTCCCACTTAGTATTAAGTTCGTCCAAATACTACCATACCTCCAAACAGGCTCAATGGGCCGCATTTATGCCCATATTGGTTATAATTTTGACTATGAGCGTAACGTCGTACTGTGGAAAAATTATCGGAGGAAGATATGGCGCATGGATGGCAGCCACCGACAAACGCATCAAGCTGACAGTGAGTTTTTGTCTCCTCGGTACCGAGCCCACCTCACATTCTCGGTATTATATAGGCCTCGGTGATTTCAAACCTGGTCCCCATAAAAATGTCGGCCTACGAAGCCCCTCTAGCCAGTAAACTTAGAGCACTACGAGATGCTGAAATGAGCCGCGCGTCTAAATTCTTGTGCGTACATCTTCTCAAAAGTGTCTTCAGTGCTCAAGAACTTTCATCGCAGCTCTCTGCTAGTTGTTAACATTACACTCTCGAATGTCTCCTCAATCTTTTGCGCGGTAGCAGTCTTGGGTACATACGCTGGAATGGTACAGCGCGATCCGACGAAAGGAACTTTTGACGCGGCGTCAGTATTTACGATTCTGACCACAGTTCAGCTTCTCAGTTTTCCATTGGGTAAGCCACTTCTTTCGGTCCGCGCTCTCTTGCTGATTTTGCGTATTATACTAATTTATAGCCACAAGTAAGTAAAGCAACCTTGATTTATACATCCAAAGCAGACCGGGCATTTTCAGTTGGACAGGTCCTCCCCTCGCTATTCTCATCGTATACTTCGTTGAAGCGCGTCGAAGCCTTTTTGAACTTGGATGATAAACCAACTATGGACTCAGAGAATACTACCGAACTCAACGATCCTGCTCGACTCGCAGCCGAGTTCGAAGTCGTTCAGCTTTCTGGTGTTAGTGCCGCTTGGGATAAGCAGGCTAAACCCGTCTTGAATGAGATAAATCTGACACTCCAGAGTGGAAAGTTATACATGTGTATCGGACCCGTAGCATCTGTGAGTGTTTTTATCCGACCATTATGTCCAGAACAATCTCGTTAACGCCTGGCACGCAGGGGAAAACGTCACTGATGAACGCCATGCTTGGCGAAATGATCATCTCTAAGGGGTCGCTTTTAACTTCCCATAGCTCAATTGCGTACGTTGCCCAAGACGCATTCATCTTCCCCGCTACCATACGCGAAAATATTTTGTTCGGCGCTTCGTTTGACTCTGCTCGGTTCGAATCTGTGATTTCCGGGTGCGGACTAGCGCCTGATTTTGATAGACTGGATGAAGGGGACATGACGATGCTTGGAGATAAAGGTGCGACACTCAGCGGTGGTCAAAAGCAGAGAGTGGTGAGTTCTGATAAGATTGTAACATTCAAATGATTGTTCATGTTTCTCGGCTTAGGCGTTGGCCCGTGCGGTATATTCTGATGCATCCATTGTATTTTTGGATGATCCTCTAAGGTGAGTATATGCGAGCGTGAACGTTTTCTGGTCTAATTTTGGACTAGCGCACTGGATGCCGAGACCGAGAAACACGGTATGTCGAATCATTGAAACCTGACGCCGAAATTAACGGTAATCCTCCAGTTTCTGAGGCGTTGTTTGGCTCTTCGGGCCTTCTTGCGGGGAGAACAGTTTTTATGATCACCCATAATAGTAAGTCGCCACGGCTTAGCGAATCTCAAGCTTAGCGCTAATACACTACATAGTTCGCCATTTACCAGCTGCTGATAGAATTGTTGTGATGGACCAGGGAGGGGTATCGTTCGAAGGAGGCCTTGACGAACTTCAAGCCTCTGGATACGATCTATTGCAGGTTGTCCAGGCAGTCGAGCCGCCTAGTAATGGCCGCCCCAATGAGAAGGGCAACCAATCCGTTGGACAGGATGGGCAGAGAGATATCAAAAAACCGAATAATACGAGCCGCAATGACGAGTTCAAGAAGTCTTACACCCCCCAAGGCACACGCCCTTATCGATTTTGGGCACATATGGCTGGAAGGCATCGCGTCGTGGTCTCCCTTCTGCTCGTCGCCTTTTCCGCAACATTGAGTATGGGGATGAATGTAAGCCCCTGGCACTCTTCTCTTTTGGTCCAATAAGGCTGATGTTACACTTAATTAAGGTCTACGCTAAGTTTTGGGCTGATAGCAATGAGCATATGATAAAGTGGATTTTGGGTTATTTCGGACTGTCAATTGCTTACTTCACTTTCTCCGTGCTCGCATTTTCACACTGGTACAAACGCACCAATATCGTCGCCTCTAAAGCAATCCACGAAAAGAGTCTTAAGGTGCGTTTGACGATCCTGAGTGAAATGCATATACGGAAAACTCAACGTATATTTTTTTGTCTAGGCTTTAATGGCAGCTCCAGCAAGTTATATCCAGAACACTCCTACAAGTTTACTCGTCAATCGTTTCAGTCAGGTGGGTATATGCGCGTTACTCAGTTCTTATATGCTAATAAGATGGAGCTAGGATCTTGCTGCAAGTTTTATACCAATTAGTTGTATGATTGGGTGCTCATACTAATACATTTGTAGGTAATCGGCTTTGGTTTGCCAATGAGTATTTTTGGAAGCTTTTCCGCAATGGTGCTACTTGGTACGTCAGATATAGGTGAATAGGTACATGAATCAGCTGAGTTTTTCTTTTTCTTTTGCCGCACTCAGGAGGATCTCTGGTAAGTTTGGTTTACTCATTGGGGATCCTTGACTGATACTTGACCGCCACAGATATTGATAGCTGTTGCGGTATTGGTAACCCCGATCATTTATGTTGATAGAAACTAATGTCACCGTGATTGTAGACGCCATGGCTGACAATCGGTTTCCCGCTACTGGGTCTAGCATACTGGGTTCTAATTAGATTTTATCTTGTAAGTGGTACCGAAAACATGCCGATCATGTTGAAATAAACTTCCTTATTCAGGCGACCTCCACGCAACTCCAGCAGATCGAATCAGCAAGCAAGAGCCCCTTATTTTCAGCATTTAGTACAATTGTTACAGGACTAGAAACCATCAGGTAAGTCTCCCATTACTAATCGTTGCTCTCGGATATTCATCCTACGTAGAGCATATCATTCGCAGCGGGTGTTTAGCCATCTTAATGATGGACACTTGGATGCTAGTCAAGGCCCGCTTTATTATAGATTTGCCGGCGTCCGGTTCTTGTGAGTAATCAACTGAAAAGAGTCAGTATAAACTTATACATTCCTAGACGAACAACGTTGGCATTCATTACGATGTTCATTGCAATTGGCATGGCCAGTCTGGCAGTTGCTATGCGCAATTCTACATCTGCTGGATTGTGCGTTTCACCCACGTATCGCAGAAGAGAAAGGCTGATATACTTGGTTTTAACAGTTTAGGAATTGCACTTATCAACATGACTAGGGTATCTCGACTGCTCGCCGGTCTACTTACGGTGAGTTCGAGCGCTTCGCGATTTCCGCTTATGAATATAACATGTTCTGCTTCAGAGCTGGGTCAACCTTGAGAACGGAGCTGTGGCTGTCGAACGTATACATGAGATCACAACGCTAGAACGCGAGTCAGACCACGGTAACTCAGTTGTTTCAACCAATTGGCCAGCCGAAGGCACGGTTACTTTTGAGGAGTTCTCGATGCGTTACTCGTAGGTGTAAATCCTGTTTGGCTATGGGACAATCTTTGATCCAAAGCCAGACCCCAGTCGCCTTTAATTCTACGTGATCTATCGATTAGAATTCAAGGCGGACTGCGGGTTGGGATATGTGGCCGTACAGGTTCTGGGAAAAGTAGCGCTGTCAATGCGTTATTCCGAATGGTTAGCTCCGATCTAATTTCGGGTAAGCTCACAATCGACGGCATCGACGTCGGAAATCTACCGTTACACACTCTTCGGTCCGCCTTAAGGTACTTCCCTTTGTGTAATTCATAACACCACTCAAACTTACCGCATCTTTCGTTGAAGTATCGTACCCCAAGATCCCTTTCTTTGGCATTCGACCATCCGTGTAGGTGTTTATATCCATTAACATGAAATACTACGCTAAACAATGAATGTCGTTAGGAAAATATTGACGTTGAAATGGTTCGCAAAATTAAAGATTTCTCTTAAGCAAGAAGCTAACATGTTCTTTTGTTAGACCTATTCTGACGACCAGATCTGGAGCATACTGGATGTAGTCGGAATGAAAGAAGCGATTTCAGTACTCAAGGATAAACTGGATACCCTGCTTGAGGATTCTGTTGGATTCTCGAGAGGACAGGTGAGATTCGAAGCCTTTTTTCAACATATGCTCAAACATGTCTCTTTTTCGCAGCGGCAACTGCTCTGCACGGCGCGCGTGTTGTTGCAAAAACGCAAAATTGTCATTCTAGATGAAGCTAGCTCAAGGCACGTGTTTCAATGCCATACCGGGTCTCCATTGTGGCTAATCGAACCTGTTATGCTTAGTATGGACATCGAGACGGACGAAAAAATCCAACTTATTATTTCCGATCACCTCAAGGACTGCACTATATTTGCGGTTGCACATCGCATATGTGAGCAAAATCGTTACCATATCTTTCATACGTTGAATTCAGTTATTCCCTCTAGCAACTATTGTTAACTTCGATTTAGTAATGCTTTTGGACGACGGCGAACTTGTTGAGATGGGTAACCCACACAGACTTCTGGAGAACGAGTCCAGTCGATTTGCGAAACTAGCCAGAAATCAGGGGGTTAGAGTCTGAATTGTCAAAGGAACTGTGGCACGCGACGAGGCTATGTACATTGCTGAGAAAAACAAACGTATCGATCAGTATAAAATATGTTGAGACATCTGGAACCGTGACTTGCGTCGCTGCAGCGAAGCTTATTTAGGGGTTATATCTTTTTGAAATTAGTCAAAGTTATAGTTTGATGCAGTTTTGATGGGATGCCACGGTTTGCTGTCAACCACGACGACACGTGCACACTCGCCGCCGTTTGCCTGTCAATGGCGCGTCATCCCTATTAATATTTACTCCTCCTGCTTTGCCCCTGCACTTAATTGCCGGATTTTTTTTGTTTACAGTCTGCGTAACCACCATTTTATCTACTCATGGCTCGGCACGATCAGGATGTTACGCCTCTAGCAAGGTGGGACGTGCGTAGATGTGTATTATCTGTCGCGGTATCGTACGATGGGATGCGCGTCGCCTCTGGAACCAGTGATGGCTGCATCCGTATCTGGGATCTACTTACTGGGAATTTGATCCTGGGTCCACTTCGTGGTCATACTGGCGCAGTTCTCTCAGTAGCCTTTTCGTCAGACAATGCGCGTGTCGTCTCTGGCTCATTGGATTGCACTCTTCGTACCTGGGATGTCATCAACGGAACTTCCTTAAACGAATTTAGTGGCCAACGTCTTCATTCAGTCTGGTCGGTGTCCTTCTCGCCCGATGGCACTCGCGTCGTATCCGGCCTCCGGGATGGAACTGTTCTGATATGGGATGCCCAAAAAGCTATTGTTATGGGCAAACCATTTAGAGGACACACCGATTCCATCACTTCAGTATCATTCTCACCCGATAGTGCGCTCATTGCCTCCGGTTCTCGTGATGGTACAATTCGTATTTGGGACACCAACACCGGGCTACCAACCTGCAACCCTCTCGAGGGACACGGTATATCAGTACTTTCGGTATCGTTTTCTCCAGACAGTTCCCGCGTCGTCTCCGGCTCGCGCGACGACACAGCCCGGATCTGGGACGTGCGGAGTGGGACTCCCGTAGGCGAACCACTCAAAGGGCACACCGATTCGGTTACATCAGTTATGTATTCGTCCGACGGGACCCGCATCGTCACTGGCTCTCGTGATTGTACTCTCCGTGTCTGGGATGCCCGTACACGCACTCCTATATCGGAACCGCTCCATGGACACGCTCAGGAAGTCATGTCGGTGGCATTTTCCTCAGACGGGACGCGTATCGTGTCCGGCTCTCTTGATTGCGTTATATGCTTATGGGAGGCACCGTTGGCAATTCCGTCATTCGATATGGTATCAAGTGGGATGGTGAGCATCGTGTCCCAATTCATGTCTTGGTGGTATCTTGCTTATACCGAGACCTTGTACATAGTCCATGGAAGAAATGTTTGATTGTTTAGTCATGCATGGATGCTCGGACATTACATCCCGCATTGATCCAAGCCGATATTCGGCATCGGCAATCGCCACCGGGGGGTTCGGTGATGTGTGGCGCGCAACGATGTACAACGGGACGGTCGTTGCTATAAAAACTCTACGACTACATATGCTCCTAGAGGGCGACGAAAAGGCAAAAAAGGTGAGACGTACGATCATAGTGCACGTGGTGGCTCACTAAATTGTCGTATGGGGACGTATAGCGTGCTATGCGCGAAGTATACATGTGGTCAAAGGTTCAACACAAGCACGTTCAAGAACTGTTGGGCATAGTCATTTTTCGTGGAGGACTTGGCATGGTGTCACCCTGGATGGAGGAAGGAAATCTTCAGCGGTATATCTCGACGCACCCTGACATTGACCGTTATCCATTAGTGAGTTTAGATTAGCTCACAGTTCATATTTGTTTATTAACTTGATTGAAGTGTCTGCAGCTGGCCGCGGGAGTCTCCTATTTCCACAGCGTGGATATGGTGAGTTCGGAATCTCCTCAAATATCACCCGATCCTTACTAAGATTCCTAATATCAGGTGCACGGCGATCTCAAAGCCGTGAGTAGTAATTCGCTACAAAGCTTGCCGACTGACTTTGCGTTTCGTAGAACAATGTACTGGTGTCGCGTGACGGCACGCTAAAAATCAACGACTTTGACCATGCTATTTTATCAACCAGCACTCTTCGTTTCTCTACGACGACTCGGCAGGGCGGAGGAACACTTCGATGGATGGTTTGTGCCTTACATTAGGACGAAACCAAGCGCTGATCGAACTGTTTCAGGCGCCAGAATTATTCCAGGCGGAAGAAGAAGAGCCTGAGGGCGAACCAAAAGTTACGAGAAATAAGTACACTGATGTGTACGCCCTGGGAATGGTATGCATTTTGTCTATCCCCTAAGTTTAATACTTAATCGCCCTCTCGTAGACGATGCTAGTACGTCAATTTTGCAGCATATGCGAACTCTCGGTCTAACTATATGCAGGAAATTATTACTGGGACTGTGCCTTACGTCGAATACCGAACGGACGCCGGGGTATGTGCAGCGATACTCAAGAAGCAGATCCCACGGCGGCCAAACAAGTTTGTTGGACCCGATGCACGACCCACCCAAATGTGGGCACTTCTCGAGAGATGCTGGGACTACGATCCAGCTGCCCGACCGGATGCAGCTTCAGTTTTAGAATCAGTAAGTCTTGTGCATTGTGTGCGAGGATCGGGATTATAATTTATGATTACCTCTAGTTACGAACAATTGTGGTCTGAGCAAATGCACGTATAGGACAAGGGCAAAAGCGTGGACTCTCCATCTTGAACAATATTGCGGCTCCGGGATGGTATCTGAATTTCTTTGGCTTCGTGGTATATATACTCCGCTGCGTTATGTTAACATGCTAGAATCACTGCGTTCCGGGTAATTACCTTTGTGTTTAATATCACAATGCCTTGCGAGCTGCCTTTACATATATACCTACAATTTGAACACTAGAAGCGCCCCGGCTCCGGGGCTCAGACCTCGCTTCTTTTTTGGTTTAGCTGTGCCATTCGCGACAGGCAGCATCACCGAAACATCCTAATCTCATTTATGCATCTTCGGACAGAAATTGGAGTCACAATTTTGTGGGAAATGACAAGAATTGGAGGCGCCAAGAGGGCAATCTATTCGGCTACCGCTTCGTAGAAGTAAGTAAAAACTGTATAATAAAATAGGGGGACTGAAACACAGCATACATATTACCATGCCCTACATCGGTAAAGTCGATACGGCGTTGATATCCACACCAGCTGCGCCAATAAGCAATGCCACTGAGTACTCCCCACTCTTACCTTACACGCGCGGCGGTCCATCCATCGGTGTTCGATGATTGTACTATATATACAGTTACCCATGAACCGGTCGGATAGAATCTTGACCTGAATCTGTCGACCGATATATCACGTAGTAGTTGGTATATAATTATATAGAAAATAGAGGCAGGTAGAGTAGCATATAGGCTTCATATTGCATGTATGTTAACCTGGCCCCAATCACAAACGATGGAGCTGTGCATGAAACAAGTGCGGGGGTTCGTTTGACCGGTTTTGTGGTCAGTTGCGTCCCTATTTCCATGTATGCCCAGCCTTGTAGAGAGCTGGATTTTGTAAAGCAGCATAGTCTGATGCCCCAGATTAATCTACACACATCTCCCACTTGGCGATCTAGAAAGGTGTCTGCTCTTGCTATAGGGGGGCATACATGCATAAGTGAATGGGCTGAAAACTACCCAATCCACATTAATATCATTCAAAATGTACTAGAATCGTTACTCAGTGCCTACTAGTATTAATTCTATACTTTAGGTAGCTCACCCAGTGCTTTGCTGGTGTGCAGCTGTACGTATGCTCCCAAAAGAGCATCAGCTACTTGTACACAGCTTTACACCACAAATACTAAGCATTTCAACCTGTTTCTCTCGCACTCAATAGCTCCAATCCACCCCCCCCCCTATCTGACCATTAAACCTTTTTTCTCCGATGTACTTGTGTCAGGAGTATCACGGTAAAGATATCAGATTGGAACCTTGACCACAAAACCGGTCAAATGAATCCTCGCTCTTGTTTCATACACAGGTCGACCGCTTATGATTGGAATCAGGTTCTCATACATGTATTATGAAGCCTATATACTACTCTACCTACCTCTCTTTTTCATATAATTATATACCTACTACTACGCGAGATATCGGTCGACAGATTCAGATCAAGACTCTATTTGACCGGTTTACTGGCTAACTGTACTACTGCTTAAAGTCTTTTCCCACCCCACCATGTCTCGTACCTTCAGAGTTTCCGACCGCGCGTGCCCTTGAAAGTGAATTATCAACCCAACTGTCAACTTCAATCAAGCAGTCCTCGTCCACACGTGCCCCGGTGCCAAGTCCAAGGATGATCTTCGGTTTATGTATCGAAATATGCCCGTATTGCTCAGAAACCGCGCATTTACGCTAGGTTTTCTAAACCTGGTGGATGTTCCCTTGCCCTTAATCTTACGGACCAACTCCTGAATTGAACTGCGCCAAGAAGCGCCCTCAACCGTGCTCCATCAGCCTCACATATTGATTCCAAACCACGCCCCCTCTCCTCTGTCCCACCAGCGCCCCTTGATATTCTTCCTTTGGAACACTAGCACCACACGCATGCGTATCTGAGGTATTAGCTGTTACATCATCTAGCAACTAATTGTATTTACCTCTAAAACAAATATTCGGAAATAAGAGCATATGTGCACTAATTAATGAGGCTGAAATGTATCACCTATATCCCCAGGTTGGGTATAGTATAGTTACCCAGGTCCCTAACAGCCTGGTTGGTCCTGGCATTGCCCACCTCTCCGCTACAGTGCTACCCCTTGCCCTCTGCCGCGCTTCTCGATTCTGTGCAGTGCTTTCACAGAATTAAAAGATCTCTGGGCATGTCACACCGGGGTGGCATTTACATCTAGCTTCCCAAATTGTTGTCTCCTAGAGACTTGCAATACGCATGCGCAGCGCAACGAAGAAAACGTTGGCTTCGCCGATGAGACCAAGTCACTGCCTGCGTGGCAGAGAGTGACTGGGAAGCTGAGGGAATACCTATACAAGTGTGACGAATCAGCGCCGACGAGGCGACAGTACCAAGCCGGGGGTTGTGCGCACGTTAGCCAAGTACAGTAACTACAGTACACAGAGGACAGTAATCGATCCACGTGATTTTGTAACTGACACGATTTTGCGTGACGCTATTGCGAATAATTCCGACCCCCGGAGTGACCTTGCAGAAGCAAGGTGATTGTTTGACTTATATCCGGAACGGTTAATGTACAGCAGTGGATTAATGTGTGCCAATTTGATAGTCCAATCATCTGCAAGAGTGATTTAGCCCAGTCGCAAGAGGTTCCTCTAGTTGGTCGATCTTGGTGCGCTCGTCGAAGAATTGAGCGCCTGTCACTTAGCTCGCCCGATGCAATCTAACGCCACAGGGTTTGCACCGGGACACCGGATCGGCATCAAACCGGCGGGATGGTCAAGGCGCTCTGTGGCAGTGTGGTGTTGTTGATGTGGTATCACAGCCAACCAACTAGGGTACGATTTTTATTCCAGGTTTTGAAACCGGTTTTGAAATCAGGTTTCCAAACCGTCTTTCGAAAGCTTTCCAAATCAATTTCAAATAGATTAGGCATCTCCTAAATTAGGACGAGCCTGGCAGAGTAGCTGAGGTGTCTATAAGCTGAAGTATAAGGCTATGCTCCCATGAGCCGGTGGTACCCCTCTCGGCACTTAGGCATCTCGGCACAGGTCCGGCCAGTCAGATGACCCCTTTTGCGTAAGCACCCGCCGCACATTTTGGCCGTTTAGGGCGGGAGCCTAGCACACGTTTTATATTTCCCCAGTGTGACAAGTTAACTATTGCCGGATAGTGCAGTGGCTGTCCCACTGTGCAACCTTTTTGTGGGTTCGAGGTTCGATCCTTCGCCACGCAAGACTTTTGTTCGGGGAAACCAGTCCATCAAATATGTTTCTTTCGACTCATAAGGTCCAATTCCTTAACTGTTTGTATCTTTTACACCTATGTTCTCCAGTTATTTATATCAACTTGCCGGTTATGCATTCCCATCGGTTAATTAGTTCCTTCTTTTTCAAATACAATGATGCACACCACGAAATCCGTAATGGTAAGGACCCAGCTTTTGAAGAAGACTCTTAATATGCCGATACGACTGCTGATGTCGAGACAATTGAGAGGCTGCCCTTGGGAGACCAAAACAAACCGCCACGCATAATCCCCAATGAAAATCTTGACCACGAAAACATATTATATATTGAGGAACCTGAAAAACAAGATCTGAAGGAACAATCGCAGCCCCTTCTGTGCTTTCACCCGTTCCCTCGACCCAAACTACTTCACAAATTCATTTCGGACGTCTATGCTATGGGATTTGACCTTCAATGAATCAATGTCACGTGCCAATAGTTAAGCGCCAGGTTTCGAAATGTTTTAGAAACCGAGGCGGATTTGAAAACCCGATTTAGAAAGCCAAATCGCATTAAAAATCGTACCCTACAACCAACGACGACACACATCTTTCCCTTACCTCGATTGCCCGCCCCCGGTTCTCCTTGGTCGTTCAGCGTATATTTAGGCCATACATATACACATTCATTCATGACTAGCCACGGTTCGGCACCTCTGGCGAGGTGGATTGTAGGAAGTGGTGTGCGCTCCATCGCCTTATCACACGATGGCACACGAATGGCCTTCGGCTCCACCGATAGCTGCGTCCGCGTTGCAGACGTAAGTAGTGGTACAACGATCCTAGGCCCGCTCAAGGCCCGCTCAGCCTGGATTCGCTCCGTAATCTTTTCCCCCGACGATTTACGCATTGTTGCCTCTTGGGATAATGGTGCCATCTGTATCTGGGATGCGGTCACTGGGTCCGCTATAGGTTCCCCACTTGAAGGACATACCAAAAATGTTCTATCACTGGCCTTTTCACCCAATAGCATTTATATTGTCTCTGGCTCGGCCGATCGAACCATTTGTATCTGGGATGCGCGCACTGGGCAGCTCATAGGTAGTCCAATTCAGGGACATACCGGCGCAGTTGAAGCAGTAGCGTTTTCACCCGATGCCTCTTACATTGTCTCTGGTTCTGGAGACCACACCATTCGTATGTGGGATACACGGACAGGGGCTCCACTGGGCGAACCATTGATGGGACATGCTAGTGGCGTATACTCGATTGCTTTCTCATCGAACGGTTCTCGTATTGTCTCGAGCTCCAGTGACCATACTATTCGAATATGGGATGTACGCTCTAGAGCTTCCATAGGCGAACCGTTAATCGGTCATAGCGAGACGATACGATCGGTTAAATTTTCGCCCGATGACAAGCACATCGTGTCCGGGTCATCCGATCGCACCATTCGCGTCTGGGACGTTCTCACTGGAGCTCTCGTAGGAGACCCGCTAGAGGGACATTCTAGAGTGATCTGCTCGATCGCGTTCTCGCGTGATGGATCTCGAATATTTTCTGGGTCCTGGGATGGCACTATTTGCGTCTGGGAGATGCAGCGAAACACCTCGTTTGATATGGTATCTAGCAAGATGGTCAGTGCATTTTCGCATTACCGCTACCCAATCAAACTACTAATTGAATTTTGTCTCTGTTTAGTCTGCGCAGGAAATGTTTGATTGTCTCGTAAGCCATGGGTGCACCGACCTCACGGCCTCGATCGACTCTAGTCGCTACTCCGCCGGGGCAATCGCCACGGGAGGGTTTGGCGATGTGTGGCAAGCGCATTTGAAGGACGATACCGTTGTTGCAGTTAAATGTCTGCGACTTCACATGATTCTTGAAGGGGATCAAAAAGGAATGAAAGTAAGTATTTTTATCGAATTTTGCGATACGAAATTGCTTTTCTGATAAAAAGCGATAGCGTGCAATGCGGGAGTTATATCATTGGTCAAAGGCCCGCCACGAGAATGTCCAAGGGTTGCTTGGAATCGTCATGTTTCAAGGTCGACTCGGCATGGTCTCAAAGTGGATGACGAATGGGACTCTGTATCAATACATCCGAGACCGCCGTGACGTCGATCGATACAATTTGGTACGCAGATATATTGCCTCCGCACAACCTATTATTGATAATGTACTATTATCGTAGTGTATGCAAGTAGCTACCGGTGTTTCTTATCTGCACAGCATTGGAATGGTATGCCCAAGTATTGTACTTCTCCGTCAACTACTTATTGATCTACGTGATATAGGTACATGGTGACATCAAGGCGGTGCGTAATCACCAAATATCTACGCAACACTGCATGAGATACATATGAAATTTCTGCTTGTTATAGCTCAACGTTCTCGTGTCTGCGGATGGTATCGCAAAGGTGAACGACTTTGACTATTCCATTCTGTCAGATAGTACACTTCGGTTTTCCCAAACTTCAAAGAGCGGTGGGGGAACTCTTCGATGGATGGTAAATATTTGGCTCGATGTGCGCTCATCCAGCTAACAAGAATGTAGGCACCTGAACTTCTTCAACATCAAGACGAAGATAGCCCTCCAATCATGCGAACGAAACAGTCGGACGTATATGCGCTTGGAATGGTATGTGGGTCCCCATGTTTCCCCATATGTCTACTCAACTTGGCTGTCCCAGACAATCCTGGTAGATACATTTCTCAATTATGAGTAAAAGCCCGTCTGAGAGCCTATAGGAAATCATCACCGGCAAAATCCCGTACTCCGAATACAACAACGAGCTAGGGATCTATGGCGTAATTTTCAACAAACAACTTCCTCGTCGTCCCAAAGAACTATCGGAAGATAACAAAAAGGCGAACCAGATGTGGGAGCTGCTCGTGAAATGTTGGGAT